>JAWQRJ010002359.1:0-13689 GCA_033557515.1 Diorygopyx duplodentatus | reverse complement strand
GGACTGAGCAGCTTAGATAAATACCGCCATATTGTTCTATTTAACCGAATGTGCAGCTCTTACCGTTTCCAATACATATTCCAATGGTGAGCATAAAATTTGGGACATCCTGTATGCCACATTGTAAAACGATGTTGTACAAAGTTAAACTGAAAGTTTACCAGACTAAAATATAGTACATTGAATAAAAATCATACGTACTAATAACCGCAATAATAGATTCCACAAGTGTCAAGTGTAAGCTCATTATTAAAATTTAAGAAAAAGTAAAAAATATATATAAAAATGATAAATGTGATTTTAAATTTAAATTGAATAACGCGAATAAAATATTAATGAACAATTGAAATTGAATGATTAAAAAATTAATAAAATATATAATAATTTTAATTATTCGCCCAATTATTCCAGAGTAAAATCCTATGATGAAAATTCCAAAACTAACGACCGAAGATTTTTCTTAAAAGTCTTCAGTAAATCACTTACTTAACACCATTAGCCTCCTCCCCCTTCGGGAGCCTTTTTAAGCAAATTTTGAACCAAATAAAAATTATTAACGCCATCTATCAGTGTGCGCTTGTTAAACACAAACAAATTGCGCTTGTATATTAAAGAAAGAAAATAATGTATTAATTTCACATACAAAGATCAGTTCGAAAAATTCAAGCCATTTATAATAATATTAAATTATATTATAATATTATTTAAATGAATTAAATCAATTAATTGAATATTTTAATAATAAAATAATCTACTTTAGCTTTAGCCTACCACAACGTTTAATCCACTAAACACAACATTTTGCTTTTCTGTAACACTAAATGGGCTATCTTCATTTTTAATACGTAGGTTTCACATTTTATAACTTCTACGAACATTGAATAATTTGGCTTATTTTTAATTTATTATTTTTTGTAATAATTAATGCGTTATTTTCAATGATAAACATACACATAGCTTTTTGGTTTCACTTTAGGGCTTATAGGTAGGTATTTATTTTCTACCATTAAGGAAAACGGGAAGTTTGGCAACTATGGCAATTAATGCCGCGCCTGCGCTTTTAAACCGATGAAAACATGGTGAAAATTAAGGGGAAATTCAATGCAAAACTACATTTCGGGAAAATGTTTAGGCCTAAGTCAGTTTTAATTCTGCAATAACTAATATCCTGCTAATATATCTGCCGAAGCAGACATTTAATGTTTCAAAACTTTGTTTGATGTAATCGGTTATTGGACATTGCATATCATCATTTTCCTTTTCAGTTAGTAATTCGTGCATTGATAGCTTGTTACCCATAACAAATTATATTTCATCCGGAACTTAATTTAATATTGATTCTTTTTGATTAATAACATTGAAATTTTTGAATTACACGGGTGAAATTACAGTTTCCTATCGTCACTTAGCGGCATCCGTTATAATTTTATATCTTTTGACAGTTGCCAAATTTTTGGTCGAATGTGCTGAATTTATACAACTGTCAGTTAACGCAGCCGACGTCGTAAACATTATTGTTTATGTTAATGTAATAACGATGAAAACAAGATTTACTACATCGAATTTTGAAATCCCCTTCAAAAGTAAACCTCTAAAATTTCTACAATCTCTACAATCATTTATTAAAATAAATTCACTTCTATGGAAAGAAGGCCATTTGGGCATTCATTTTATCAGCGAGTAGTACATTCAAAAACTGAGTGGGTATGGATCACTCACACGACTTATCTGTCACCTAACCTCCGATCTCCACCGATGCCACTTTGAGCAAATAAATATTTAAAAAGGATATTAGGATTGTGGCACAAAACAAAAATATTCTGATTAAGATAATTACCCAACAAAACTTTTCTTTATGTTTGTTTTATTTCTTGTTCCCATTTATAATACCTATGTAGAAATATACGACGGTGCAAAACACTGAGCGCCATTTTTCAGAAAATGTCCATAGTTTCTTTTCGTGTTAAATAAAGCTGTACTAGGTATAAACCTAGTACAGTTTTCTTTCTTTCAAACGCTGTTGTAATGATCAATTTCAGTACTTCATCAGTACTCCGTAAGATGCCGAGATTGTTGTCACTTTGACGTTTCCATTATTGTAGGTTAAATAACTGTTAACGATTGTATTACGAATTTTTAAGACGTTTTAAATTGGTTTTTCCGCACTGGAAAGCTTAGCATGGAAAGGAAAAGCGTAAAGATGCTGTGCTACAGAGGCTCGAAATTGAATAAAGTTGGACAGTTGGAGTTTTTTCCTAAGGTATAGGAAAGTTTTATGCAAAAATCGTCTGTAGGGAGCACACGTAAGTTAAAAAAAATCTACACGAGAATCCTAAAATGAAAATCTATGACATTTCAAGCTTGACAATAATTAAAATATAATTATAGATCACTTTTTTCTTTAGAATTTTAGAACGGTTTGATTTTGGAACGAATAATAAAACATAACCAATTATCTGAGCATACTTTAGCATACTTCATCGCTCATCAATTTACCGTCCAAACCGTCCGTTTTTCACGAGGAACTTCGTTCTCACAGAGCAGGTTGCAGCAAAATGGTAGGGTTAGACAAGCGAGAACTCTATATAATCTATTGGTCCAAATCTTTTACTAACACATGCAACTGCAGATATAAAATGCAAGAAAGTTAGACAAAAACAATTATTTAATACAAATACATGCACCTAACTTTTTCCAGTATACATAGTCCGACGTGATTTCCGTACCGGATTTTGTGTTTAATTTCTTGAAGGTAGCCATTTTCGTTGGCGAATTAAATCATGTTTAGAAAAGCAAAGATTAACATGAAATAAGTTAATAAGGGGTTAAATAGTAAGCCGGTAATTCAGGTATCGATTTTATTTTTGAGACTATTAGAATATTTCTATTATCATTTTATGACCTATTGCGTTTTATTATAAATTTAGCAATACTTAAAGCTAACTAACATTAAAGAATTTCTAGGGATTTTACACGCTAGCACGTGAAGCAAACTTCAGGTTTGACAGTAAAGATGTTTGTACCATAAAATTATTTATTTTCGTTGAAAAGATCGCTAGCAGACAATAAAAATTTCAAATAAATTCTTAAATCTTTCTATCATGTGCCGAATTGAATATTTATTCTCTCACTGATAGCAAACCCAATTTTTTCTCTTTGCATCATTTATTTATTTAAGTTGCAAGTTTCAGTCAAGCTTGCGGTGAATACTGGTTTTAATTTGTGATATTTATTTTTCTGACAGTTGGTACTATTGGGAAAGAATTTGAATTTGCTTGAATTATTATAGAGCTTGACGTGACAAGTCTACAATACTGGGTCTCAAATTCCTCGTATAGCTTAGTAAATAAATAAAACTTTAAGGGGAACATCGAACAGAACTATGGGGAGCTGGCGAAATCTATGGGGAAGCGAAATAGCCTTTAAAAAGCGTGTTCGAAGATAACCGAACATGGTGGCATAAAAGAATTTTTGTATTTAACCCGCAGGAAATTGATTAAGATAGATACCGACCTTCAAAAAAATCGTCTTAAGATATAAAAAAAATTAGTTTTTGCTTATTATAGCTAGGTTGCTATAATAGGGAGCGTTCGTGTGCTGGTCGAGTGTTAGTTTTGTATTTCACCACACGATAACGCTTACTTTTTATTATTATAAATTGAAACACTGAAACTCCGAGTGGAGCTCGGAGTACCTGATAGACCGAGCGATATTTCGGTCTACCAGGTACTAATAGTTTAATACAGCACATTTTTCTAATTTTCGTCGACGAAAAAGTTTTTCAGTCAGCTTCATCTGAACTGTCTTTTGCCGAGTTTTTAACATAAAACAACAACAAACCGTCCGTATTATGCAAATAACAATAATAAATACATTGGAGGAATCTCCATCTAGGGGATTCTAGTGAAAGTAGAGAAAATAGCATTTGCGAAAGAAAACTGTATTAGGTATAATGCTTTATTTTACGTGAAAAAGAACATTCTCTATAAGGTGAACATAAAGCAAAGAAAAGATTTGTTCGGTAACTATTTTAGATTGTATGTTAACTTAACGAAAATAAACTGATTTATAAGAACGAAATTAGAGTTATCTGTGCAACGTTTTAGATCAATTTTATGTTTAGGTTTGCGATGTATGAAAAGCTAATTGTAAGATATAAAAATTAAAAAATGAATTAAAGAAGAAGGGAAGAATGACAATGACATTCCGCTAAAATGTACTATCAATCTTTTCGATTGATTTGATTGCCAATCGAATGTTGACATGAGCGATTTTGCAATTAATTGAATCTTCGAACTAAGAATTTCTTGGTATCTAAATTGTAAACTTCTTCCTTCAAGAAACTTCCACGTAGGAAGTTTTGCTATTTTAACATATGGTTTTATACCGGTCGTCGTGAAGAGGTCCCGTATTTTATGTAATAAAGAAAAAATCATAATAAAATTGAGTTCATATTTGAGCAACATTTTGTGTCTATTTCAGTTTTCTGTTTGTTCAATCCGCAAACAATCAATAAATTTTTCTGGTATTGCAGAATGCTCTTCCAGTTACAATTTCCCGGTAAAACAATATGGCTCACAATTAGGTGCGGTTCTTCACATCGTTGTATAAGTCATCTGCAGGACAAACGTTCCGCGTAACATAAAAATAACACTACAATTGTCGCCACATACTACGCAAAAAAGAATTAATAATTTAATGGTTGACACAGATTGTAAAGCATATTTTATTACTTTGACATTCAGCTTCTAAAATGCATTGTCATGGTTTCACGTGAGATGCCACGTTCTGCAAATTTATTGCCACTGTCTGTCACCTGAAAACTGTTTATCGCCAGTTTTCACACGTTCCATTTGTCTGCCGAAGCCAATAAAATGTCTGAACGTTCGTACTAGAAAGTTAAATTTGGGAAGCGCTCGTAATGGCTGGAATGATTTCCCGGAATATTCTAATTCCAATAAAACGTCCAGCTTTACAACGGATCGCCATAAAGGAGCTTTTACTGCGCTTTTTGTCTGGGGGCAAGACCTAACTAACTAACGTTCATTAAGCAATAAAATACTTAGAGAGTTGGCGCGGCTTTGGTTTTAATTTTCCGCTTGGTCCGCGGGTAAAAAGTCGTTCATTTAGTTTTATGTGCGCGGGGAATTTCGCGCGAGTGAAGCAAATCCGCCGTTAATAGACACATAGGAAGGGAACGCTTTTTGCAATTAAACTTCGGATTTTATCGTTCTTAATTCGACTCCCAGCTACATGCGACGCAATTACAACGTCCAACCGCGAAGAAATGTAATATTTGGGGTACTGTTTGCCATTAATTTGATAATTACGCAGAGAAACTTTCCTATCGGCGCTTGCGTTCCTTGCAATTTCTGAGATTGAGGACACATTAAAGAAAATTAAAAGAACTAAACGTGGGAACATAGAGCTATATAAAGACGGCAGTAAAACACGAGACTTATCGAAATCCATAGAATATATAATCTAGATTTCCTAAGCGCAAGAAATAAATTTTTTTTTCACCGAGCAACGTATTTTGCTGTTGGTCTTTTTTTAATGCCACCGCATTTTTCGATTTGCAACGAACTTGATGGTTTCTTGCGGTGTATAAGATTTCTTCAGAAAATTGATTATAATGTTAAAAGCTGTCGGTAAGCAATTGCGTATTTTACTTTTATGGTAACCATACTTATATGGGTACTTATATGGCTGTTGTTGATGCATGCTTTGTAATTAAGTGCATCCATTTTAATTACGTGTAACTGAACATCTGAATGACTACTGACTTTTGCGGAAAAGATGTATGTAGTGGGCGTTAAAGATAATTCTGCCCATATTTAACCAACCCATATTCTTCAGATGAAAAGATTGGTTATAAAAATTACGACCATAAAAACGTTACATAAACATGATTCAGGAAATTTTAAAATTATATTTAAACATCAGTTTCCTTTATTGCATATCGAACGAAACTTCATCCAACCAGTGCAAAACTTGCAGGAAAATGTAAATACCGAGAAGGCTACAGTTACGGCAAAAGTGCAACAGCTTTACTGCAAATGAGTACACAATTCGAAGCGTTAATTGAAAATATATTTTCAATTAATGTCGTTAATTGAAAATATATTTTAGAGGTTATACCTTTTTTGTTTGATGTATGACAACATTCCACGCTACATCATCCTTAAAATAGACTTATTTGACATCCCCAAGCATCTTGCTTAACTTCCCATATTTTAATAATCTGAAATTTACTACTAAAGAGGAATCCAATCATTCCTTTTCGGTGAATGGATTGAAACATTCTTATATGTTTGTATCATACACACATTTACATAAACTTTGGAAACGATTAATGAATATTTTAAATGTAAATAAATGGGTTAGGTTAGGGAATCGATTATACTATTGACGACACCAGTTTCTGAATACTTTTCTTGGTACTAGGTTTTTACCAAGTTTTTATCACTTTCCTTTTTCTTATATTTACCCAGTTTTATTGCAGATTTTAATTACCTAGAAAAAAGGAGAAACTTTTGTCTGAAGTGTTTTTACTGAAAATGCCTGATAGGATTTTTAAATAACATTGGAAATATTCAATTTATTCGTTTTCTTGTTTAGAAAATCAAAATGTTAAAGAAAAGAGTTAAGTTTAGTTTAAAAACATAAACCGACAAAGAAGAAGGGACCATTTATTGCCTGTGCATTAGGGTAGTCGCAAGAAATCAATGTTCGATTTTTTTCCGGGGCACACCCTAAAGAAAATGTTTTTGCCTTGAAGTTTTCCTTTCGTAATTTTTTTGCTAAAACTTAGATTTAATGATATTTAGCATTTTTTAGGCCAGGTCGTGATCCATATTCTCAAAATTAACTTTTTATGAAAATGCGTAAAAACATTGCAACATTCAATTGCATCTGTTTTCAAGATTTCGCTTTTTAATTTTTCATTTTTTACATAAAAAATGGTGCAGTTAATAGTGTTTTCGAAAGTAAATGAGCAAAATCCAAATTGAAAATGAAAGAATTAGGAGAAAAATGAGCAGAGTAAGTATAAAAATGAAAACAAATAATGTTCAATTGCATTTTATTATTAAAGTTGCGTTATAAAAAAGGAAACATTATAAGGAAAAGAAATTTTAATTATCTACAATTATCACATTAAGGCGGTAACGTGATAAGAGTCAGGAAAATAATTCTACACTGAGATACATTTGTAACAGAAACTGTCGTTGTTCTTCGTCTTTCGTTAAACAGGAATTGAAGTCTTGAATTCATTTGATTCCCCTTTCAGCTGTGTCATTAACAACCTTAAAACCGTTCACTATTTTTTTTGCTTTCAAATAATGTTCATTTTCACAACATACATCGGGACCAGCACTTAAAAATGTTGTATTAATTTCATCTCCTTAAAAAAATTATAGTTTGAGGAGAAACAAAAAAATCGACTTCTTTGTCCAATAAATGATCCACTTCTTTAAGACCTATTGTTGGTCTTACATTCCTGTCATCATCATCTTCTTCTTCTTCATTAAGGAAGGTTTCGGTCCATGGACCATCTTCAGTCTTAATCTAAAAAGCAGAGGCACATTAAAATATAAAAATTAAATTACATGAAAAAAGAATTATAGAAAAAATTAATAATTAACTAGTTCAAAAACCTACAGTCGAAAGGTGAAAATCTTAAACGGTGGTTTTCAAACGTGGAATTAAAAATCACAACGTAAAAAAATATCACAATATACTTCTACTTATTAAATTATTGGTCATGACGCCTCTGCAGTATCTTTTAATGTAAATAATACAAAAGACAAACAAATGGCCAAAATGATTAAATTGTTTCTGTTGCCATTTTCTATTTACTAGGCCGATTTTGAGGATATGGATCATGAAGTCTTGAAGTCTTGAAAAATCATGAATAACATTAAACCTAAGTTTTAGCAAAAAAATTGATCATAGTGAAACTTCAAGGCAACAACATTTTCTATTAAATGAGATAAAAATCAGGTTTCTAGGACAAATGGGTTTTACTTTAAGAAGGAAAAACTGCGATTTTTTAGAAAATAACTCACAGTTTTCAAGACTTTAACCTCGATGAGGCACGATTTAACGTTATCCAATCGAGAACTTTGTGGACTTGTTTTGTTGTTGTTCTTTACTCTTCAGTAATTGTACTGTTTCTGCCTTTATTGCATTGTTGTTGGGATGATATTTTAGTAGTTACAAATGGTTAAGTGGTTTTCAAGATGTTGCCGATAATGTGATAAAAATTAAAATTTTTGGGGGGCGATATCTCAAAGGGTAAGTTTTTGACAGTTTTAACAACTCTGCCTGTGATTAGCATTGACAATACACCCTTTATTTTTTATGTATGTTATGTTGAATATTCTAACCTTTCTGTTCCTGTTTCCGGTCCCGAATCCATCCAAATTTTATATAATCTCGTTTTCACTCGATTTTTTCATTTCCTATTTTGAGAATTAGGAACTATATTGTATATAATATAATTGATCATTATATCAAACATGTTTTGTACTTGAATATATCAATCCTCAATTATATTACTCCACAATTTATTGCCAAAATGCTGCATTGCAATGTTGCATTGCAATAGTGATAATAATAGTGAATAGTGATAAAATGAACACGTGATAACTTAGACTTTAAGCTAATTTTAAAACTTTAGACCAATAACATTTATCATCAACAATAAGTAAACAAGCTGGACCAGCAATGAAAATTGGCAGCTTGACTTCAAAAAAAACTTTGATCCTTCATCATTTGCAGTCTTCTCCCCTCTTATCTTCTAACTACTCTAATAATTACTCGCTTTTATGTGCCTGTAAAGAGTTTCTATTCCTCCTAGAGTCCATAGTGATTTTGTGGCAAACCAAAAAAAGAAAATCTGGTTGGAGAAAATCACAATGTAGCACCACTATTTCCAAGGTCAAACTGATCACGATCAGAACGCATTGAAGGAGTCCGAGTGCAGTTAATAATTATCGGCGAGGTCCGATCGCGCAAAACATTACCGAAAAAAAGAGGCACCACCGTGGCAAATTCGGCATCAAATCGCCGGTGAGAACAACCTCGGGCCCACCTACCACATAATGAGGAGATCAAAAGTTGCCGGGGCAAGTGATCGCGGTCCCGATCAAACGTCGGAGGTGTTGAATTGAGCTTTCACAACGGAGAGGAGGTGTGACCGCTTAGTGGTCCGCAACGACCCATCAGTGTCCGGCCCATCAATCAAAGCACACCTGATATTTCGATCTAGATACCCCTCTTTGTGCGCGCCGCCTCGAGATGCACATATGGGACCCATAACTGCACGTCCGCCGTGATTACGATAAACGCTATTCAGCTTGGGAAGAAGTAAAAGAACAACGTGACCGTACCACCGTGATACTGCGGGCTCTGCAGAATTTCCTTCTTCTTTTTTCATTTCCGTTCTAAATTGTCTGCTAACTCCCAATTCGATACTCATAAATTTACGCGGCAAAACTAGTTCAAAGCTAAACGGTGCAAAACACCGTGAAATCTGAATAGTCATTAAACTCAAAGCGTGAAAATTTTAGCAATAGATTGTGTGTAATTTCGCGACGATGTTGCATAATTTTGTTTTAACAAAGAGCACGGTCAAGATCACGCAAGAAATAGTTATGGGAATTTGACATATTATCACAATATTGTTGAACTTTAGTACGGCTAACTGCTCTTACAAGTTTAAATGCGTTTGAAAAAGTAAAATATGTAAATAACCACATACCGAAAATAACTTTTAAATACACCAATTTTATTTCGTATGTAATCGTTCGATAAACTGGCAATTTCTAATCGCAATTTGTGATACTTCGTTTAGTAAACCTTACGTACTACTGAGTATGGTATATCACAGGCTCAATTAAATGCAGTGGCCTGATTTGACATGGATTTTATGACATTTCATGACATGCGATGGTGGCGTCATAAAAGGGCCGAATAAAGTAGAACTAAGCAGAAATATTTACGTCAATATTGATTAATTCCAAAGACAAAATAACCAAACTTAATAAAAGCGGAGTACATTCTCTCACATGTGATACGTGTAAAGCAACATATATTGGTGAAACAGGACGCACAGTATTACAAAGAATTAAAGAACATAAGCGCAGTACAAACTCCGCATTTGGTAATCACTTCTTAACATAAAACCATTCTTCTTACTTCAACATAGAAAATAACACAAAAATACTACACCAAAAAAGAAAAGGTTATTTAATAGAATTATTGTAGGCATATCAAATAGACAAACTCATAACATTACATCATAACATACAATGTTTAAACGAACAGTTAAAACCCGTAATAACGCCAATATATAAATCTCTAAACAATCCATACAAACTGTAAAACCACCTTTACATAGAATTCATAATACCACACATGCGCAAAACTTTTAATAAAATATCGAACAACAACAAAGACGTAAGAAACATGCATCTTTAAACTTGAAATAATAACAGCAAAACTGACACAAATCACCAGAAAATAGCATAAATTAAGAAGTCCAAAAGTTAAGAACACCAGTAGGCCACGTTTAAGAAGAAGGCTATATTGACAAATTTAATAAACATTCAATTCCACGTGGTTAATAACAATCACAATACAGACAAGTAATAGAGGAAAACCATTTACCAAACAAATGTTTTGATCACACGACTAATAAGACAATTCAATTTTCATCAACCACCGTAATTAAATAGATAATTCTGGCAGTGCGCCAAAACACAACTTTTAAGAATTGATAAACAACCAACCACAAATAAGACCTAGTTACCTGTAGAACTTTATAATAGATAATTTATGTTTTTAATTTTATACTTTATTTTAATGTTTAATTTTTAATATTATACTTTATTTTAATGTTTAATTTTTGATTATATTTATATTTCACATTTTTAATAAGTAAGTAAAAATAAAAATGATTTTGTAGATAACCCCTGAAGATGGCAATTAAGGATTCCCGAAACATGTTGTTTACATTTCTTCATTATCACCAAATAGTTTAATTCTTTATAAAACGTTAGTAAATAAAAAAAAACTCTAAGCTTTATATCTGACGTAAATTTCATCATGAATATCAGATAGTTTATTTATTCTACAGTTGGATTTCTAACAATCGCCCACGTTAACACTATCCTTTTACGCACAAAAAAATATCATTTCACAATTCCCGAGAAAACCAACTTGACCATACTAAATTGGTCATAATAATAATCATCGATATGGGCAAATTTAGGCGAATTTTGTAGGTATACAGGCTGAAAAGTTAAGTGTACACTATTGCTAACTTTCTTTATCATTGGAGCTAGGACTTCTATTGAATATGCATTTTAGTATCTAGCATTTTGAGTATCTTTTATGGGCACATAAATTTCTGTGCTCAATGGTTGAGAAGAGTATCCTTGAATTTAGTAGATGAGACATTTAGTTTGTACAACAACGTATTTTCGGTATTGAAAGTTTTATTCCATTATTTTGGTTTAACGTGGCATTATTGTCAAATGTTGTGTATGCTATTGACTTCAGGTACTCCAAAGATAAAAATGCAAGGAAGATAAATTGGAAGATCGCGAGGTAATTTTATCGGACTCCTTCTTCCAACCCAGTGCCCAGGAAACTTTTCATTTAAGAATTAATAGACTGCTGTGACATAGTGTGGTGGAGCCCCATCTTGTTGGAAGTGAATGAGGGTTTTATTCAAATTCATATTTCCGTAAATTTCTTGTTATGTTTCAAATTCTTGAATAAATAAAGGTTATATATTATATATTATGGTGTCAAACAACTCTAAGTAATTGTTTCAATTTAGGTTTTCATCAATAAATAATGGTTCAATAATACCATCACCTGATGTGCACGCCCAAACACAATTTTTTTGAGGCCGTTGGGTGTGACCTGTAAAAATGCAATTGTGTAGATTTTTTTGTGTATTTGTGCATTTGTGTAACTATGCCGTTCAGATAAAATGTACACTCATCACCGAAGCAAATATTTTTTAATAATTGGTGTAGTTTGTATTCTTTCCACCACTTCTTCACAAAATTCTATTCGTTTATACTAGTTATATTAGTTTATGCGGATGAAATATATTATATTTCAGATAAAGGTTCGCGTGATATTGAAGTTACGGTGGCCGCTTGATGAACAGATGTTGCAGTCATTTCAAAATGACCCAATGCTTCAAGTTGGGGTGCTTCGTTCTCTACTTTTTCAAAAGTCCTTTTTTGTTTGCTATTGATCCCGTTTCTTCAAATTTTGCCACTATGTGGCGGACGTAGGAGTGATTAACATTTTTCTCAGGGTATCGGATATTTAAAGCAGTAGGTGTTTTCGAGACACAACTTCCCTCAGCTCTGTAGATGAAAATAATCTCAACCCTTCCAGCGAGCGTGTAAACAATCGTATGATGAATTGAAAAAAAAATTGGGTTTGAAAGAGACTAGTGTTAATATGCTTCGCAAACTCGGTTTTTAGACCAGTACTGAAATAAAATGTTTCTACATCCCCCATTTTTGCAAAAAAGGCTGTTATAACTGGGACAAATTCACAGAATATACCTGCAATTTTAATCTTTATTAGTTCAAAAATTCTAAACCTCTTTCCATGAAACAAACTAGGTTGTAAATTTCGGCATTTATAGCAAATGCCGAAATGGATGGGTGGAAACTCGTAGCAAATGTTTGATAATGTTAGAATGGAATTTGAAAATCGATTAGATTACTGGTTACAAAATAATGTGGAGCATTTGTAGCCCAAGTAATAATCATGACACTATAATATATCCAATACCCTAACATCATAACACTGTAGTACCAGTGGCTAACTGCTGAAAAAGCTCCTTTTAGATGATTAGTTAAGTTGTCGGTTTAATCCAAGTTGCATTTCACTTATTAAATAATTATTCACTTGTGTATCAAAACGACAAAGAATCCTTTGAGTTCCACTCCGCCCTTCCATTAATTTTTTTTTATTTTTTATTATTTAAGCATATTTGGTAAGTGAAGCTGAAACGAAACTGAATGTAAGTCTAAACTGACGATATTTAAACTGGTCGTCTTGAAGGTACTTACCATATTTCGAACGTTTTTAAGTTTTGAACGTTGAAAATAAACCTACGTTAACGAATAAATGTTAAAGTTATTTGAGAAAGTATTCGAGAGAGATTACTTTCTCTCATATAAAGAGAAAGTAATGCATTCGTTCCAAATATTTGACGATATATCTGGATGAATTGTGGTATTCTAAGACTAATGGTACCATTTTTGGCCTTTGGTCTGTCTGTTTGTCCGTTAGATATAGTTTGTGGTCCACACATATACCATTTCTGTATGTATACAGGATGTCCCATTTCCTCTAGACGCCATGCAACATGGGAACACCCTTTATATTATTACATTTTTAGGTTCCTTATGGAATTTATGGGGTAGTTTATTAATCATACATTTGGCCAGAGTAGAAGCTACTAGAAGCTATTAGACGTTTTTTTACCAAAAGTTTAACATCAGTTTTTTCGAATTTTAGAACGGTTTGATTTTGGAACGAATAATAAAACATAACCTGAGTATACTTTTCGTGGCCACATCGAACAGTTTTCTGGCCCCTTCATCGCCGCCCGCGCATATCAATTTACCGTCCGAACGGAACGAG
>JAWQRJ010002358.1:0-13691 GCA_033557515.1 Diorygopyx duplodentatus | reverse complement strand
TATATATATATATATATATATATAGTAATTTTGGTATTTCCAAATAATTTAAGAGCATTCTTATGCTCAATAGGTTGCAACATCCGTTACGATAACAAAAGTTGGTGGATTCAAATCCCATTTCTCAACTATCGTTTTATTTAATTTTTTCAATTATTATCTACCATTTAAAAACTGTTCACTCGCCTTCTTTGGACGTAAGTTCGATCATGAATAATCTCATTTCTGCCATTATGCAAGCAATTTATAATTAGTTCGTGTAAGTTTTGACGAGACCTACTTCCCATCGCAATAGCGTATCAGATTAAGAAGCTAAAAATATCATTTAGCCGATAGCGTTTGCGCTTGTGGCATGATTAATTAAATATTAATGAATTTCTTTGGGGTACGTACAGAAAGAACTTGCAGATATTTATTGGAACATCTTCATGTAAAACGTGTGAAACACACTTTACATACGTGATGAATTCAAGACAGCAATAAAACACGGATTAACAATAAAAATCTTGGATTTTTAAGTTGTTTGCTGGGTGAGGTATCTTTACATAAAATAAATAAGTAAGTGAGTAAGTGCGAGTTACACATCCATATATGTATACGGAAGATAATGTTTTGCTACTCAAGTATACTTTATAATTAGTTGAATTAATTACGTGACATTCCAACGAAAGATTATATATCATAACATAACTAGCGTTACACTTACCGCTTAATACTTGCAATTCCTATTTTAGTAAGGAGGTGACATAATTTAAAATTCTAACTTTTTTACTCAATTAAATAATCAACTAACCATATTTATTTTTAATATTGAAATAGTAACAACCCTTTTTGTACAATCTAATTTTATAGCTGTAGGTATGGCGAAACAAATTAAAAAAAAAACAAGAAATTGCAGAAACTTCGATTAAATCCTAATAAAAACCGAAGATCGTTATTAAATCGTCCAACCGTCTGCGGCTGGCTGACGTAAGAGTGTCATAACAAATGGTGAAAATATCAAATTCAATTGTGCAGTTATCGCATGTTGAAGAAGTACCGCCGTGAAGGCAATCCATCCATCGGTGGTCATGTCAAACATCATTAGCGACAGGGATATCGACTATTTTTAGTGATACCGTGGAAAAACGACGGCAGGACGTCGACAAAACCCGTACCCTCGGTGGCCATTGGCTGCGACCACGACGGTGGGACTTTTTTGCGCGCGGAGCGGCTCTCTTTCCACAATTACTCATTCAATTATCCCGCCACGACTATAAACAACGGTCTTTAATACCGGACAGGGTTGATACCATAAAAGTCCATCACGTATACTCAATTGATTCCTGAACAAACGTTGGATGCCGGAGCGGATTGGCTGACGTCGCATCGCGTCTTCTAGAATAGAGTAGCAGTCAGGAAAATTTGTAATGGACGAGGCATCCTTCAGGCTGGTGAATACAAATGGTGAATAATGTATCAATCGTAAGTAAAAAAGTATATGTCTGGTTTTACAAAGTTCGAACTTTATGTCGACGGAGGTAAGTTAAAAAGAAATTATTTCATAAATAAGCAAAAATGAGAATGTTTGCGTTATTTCTAAATGTCGTTTTATAGTTGTTATGTTAGGTATTTTTGCTATTTTTCAGGTGTGTTGCCAAATATGAAAGAGAAACGTATTTAGTATCCTGTTGTTGATATGTTGATATATTGATTGTATAAATTCTCCAAATACCTAATTGATAATCTTTGTTTGATTTGTGTTGTAGTGGTTGGTATGTTGTAATTATTTTATAACAGAAATTTCTTTCTTCAAATTTCAATACTTCTCCTATTTCTATTTATTTTAGGAAAAGAGATTCAAATAAAAGTTTCATTGCTTCAAAGTTTCATTTCTTGCAAAAAATGGTCTATTTGCCAATTTTTTGCCCTAAACAATACGACTTTGGGCAAATATATGTGTAATAAAATCGACCAGAAATTCGATAAGAATTCTAAAAATGCGATAATATACAGGTGGTTCTCTTTAAAAAACTGAAGTTGCATAGCGTCTAGAAGAAATTGGACACCTATAAATATATTGAAATAATGAGTGAAAGTACTGTAATTTATATTTGAAACTTGCAGAGCGTCTACAAGAAATTGGAAACCTATATATACGAAAGTACTTCTAGAAGAGAGAAGAACTGAAACCATACAACTTTTATTTGAAGCCTTTTTGCATTAAATTATTAGAAATAGATGTGTTGATAACCGGCTGACAGACTAACAGACAGACATACGGAATACATTACTTTCTACAATTAAAAAAAAAGATAAAAGAAAACAAACAATCACAAGTGTACAGTATTTCATTACTATGTATTTATTTTTTGTTGTGTTAATAGTTAAAAAGATATTATATACAACTTTCTTATTTTAAATGGAAAGTTATATTTTTTTCTTTACTCGGAACCCTTATTGAAAGAACTCTCCAAACATATATACTTTTCATACTTTATTGTCAGCCATTGATGAGAAATAAAAAGACTTTGGGAAATTAAACTATTTTGTACCACTGATCCAGTTAGCCTTGGAAAACACTGCGGATAACAATGCAGTTAATGTCAGAGTTCCTACAACTAAGAGACAAAATGTTTAATAATGCTGAAAAATGCGACATATTACGTATTTAAAACCAGTCAGGGAGAATGGGGAAGTTGCACAAAATATATACTTCCAGAGATATCCGGAGCGGAGGCAACCGGATAAAGGATTTTTTAAACGCACTGCATGTAACTTGATTGAACATGGCGCATTTCAGAAACCACGCAGTTACCTTAAAGAAAATAGAGGAGAATCTGAAATAAATGTGTTGGCGGCAATAAATGCTAACCCAAAAACCTCCCTGAGGGAAATTCAACATTTTTCTCGAATCCCTAAAACCCAGAGTTCAAAAATTCTTTAAAAATGCAAATTTACAAACTCAGGATTATGAATGCGTTCAAAGGTGATAACCTTACAAGGGCAGAATTTTGCATTTGGTTTTTGGAAAAGTGTGAGGAAACGAGTGATTTTCCGCTAAAAGTAATTTGGACGGACGAATGAAAGTTTACCAGTAACAGCAGTTTTGATCGTTATAATCATCTCCACTGGGTGCCATAAAACCCAAATGTAACAGTAAATAAATATCGACAAGTTAGATTCGGTATAAACATCTGGATAGGATTCATAAATGGAAGAATTTTAGGACCACATTTCTACCAGAAAAATCTAACGACCGGAGCCAACGTCCATATTCTCCGTGAACATATTGAATCTTTCATAGATGATATGCCACTAAATAATTATAGGAGAATAATTTACCAACAGGACGGCGCTCCTGTCAACAACGCACGAATGGTGCATGACTATTTAAATTGTTTATTTGGGGAAAATTGGATGGGCGCATACTAACCAATTCGTTGGCCGGCTAGATCCCCGGATATCGTCGCCTCGATTTTTTTCTATGGGGGTACATTAAAAACATAATATAGGAAGTACCACTGAAACATATATGGAAGAATTACAAAATTCCGTGTGGCAGAAAACATCCAAACCGCAGATGCAGCATTTGTGGTGAAAGTAACGGTGCTCAATATGAACATTTTTTCTAATTACCTGGTGATTTTTATTTGTGTTTTATTGTTTCATTTTTAAAGCTGACAGTAGGCAATCTTGCAATCTAATTTGTTCGTAAGCTCACATTTATATTACCGCAGTATAAATACGTTTCATAATCTTAAAAGTAAGCCATACAATACTTAAATACAAAGATTAGTGATCGCTTAAATGGTCACTTCATTGTAGATAGCTGGCAATATTACTCAATTAATTAGTTTAAGCAGTTATATAATAGTAAAATAACAGTAGAATAAGCAGAATGCAATTTTCATAAATTGTTCTCCAAGGCTCGTTCGATTCATAGAGTGGAATACTTTAAGTTACAGAAATCTTTCTATTTGTTATTAACGGTTATTAATAAACTATTAAAAACTACATATTTGGAAAGTTCTTTCAATATGGGTTGTGATTAAAGAAAATGAAACACAGCGTTTCATTGAAAACAAAGAAGTTGAATATATATTTTTAATTGTTAATGATATGCAAAAATACGGCAAACAGTAAATGGTGCATTTTTTTGAGAATTGTTGAAGTGATTCTGGAAAAACGTTGAAATTCGCCGCGGGGAAATTTTTGGGTGAGCGCTCACTACGTTATTCGCACGTTTGCTTTGGATTCTTCTCTAATCTCTTCCAGGTAAGATTTATTACGTGGCCTTCAAAATGCGCCAAATAACATTCAAGATGTTTAAAAATTCTTTTATCGAGTTGCCTCCGCTTCGGATTCCTCTGTAAATACGTATTTTGTGCAATTATATATTCTATCCAGGTTGGCCGTAACATGTCGTATTTTTCAGCATTATTAAACATTTTGTCTCTTAATTGTAGAAACTTTGACATTAAGGCTAATTGGATCAGTAGTATAAAATAGTTTAATTTCCCAAAATCTTTTTATTTCTCATCAATGGCTTACAATAAAGTATGAAAAGTAATATATTTGGAAAGCTCTTTCAATAGGGGTTTCGAGCAAATATAAAAATATATAGGCTTCTATTTAAAATAACAAAGTTATATATAATATCTTTTTAACAGTTAAGGTAACAAAAATATAAATATATCCATCGTATTCTACGTCAAAAAGTACCTACCAAAATTATTCTACCAAAAAGAATGTTTTGTCAGATGCCCAAAATTATAAACAACAATGCAGTTAGAGGACATTCAAGAAATTGGCAAAATTTGAATTTTCATGGATATTTTGATAACGATTAGAGATATCGACATGCGGTTTTCAAATAAGGAATTCAGCTTCAAAAAAGAGCTTCAGACACCGATATCAGATTTGAGCTATCTAGCACTAAAACACGACTTCCCATTTAAAACCATCGAAAATGGAATATCCTGTACAGTTCTTCATTACTACATAATAGTCTAAATATTTTTAAAAGTTATCTCAAGATGTTCTAAATTTTACATAGACGTTTGTATATCCTATGTATGATTAATTTTCTGAACCATATATGGGGTATTGCATTTAAAAATCGCTTCGTTGCAAGTAGGGGTCTAATTGCAAACCCTCTACACTATGTGCAAAATTATTTTTGTAAATACCTACGCTTGTTCGCGATTTCCTTTTTGTTTTTTATTCTGCTTACAAAGAATATTTCAAATAAATGTTAGTACACTATATGAAGATCTTTAAAATTATTTCCGAAGGTTGTCTATTTAGTATTATATAAACTAAATAAATGTTATTATTACGTTTTGTTTACTTAGTGCATTAACTTCAGCTTTCTGAATCAGATCTGTTTGTAAAGTCATCTTATTTTTGGTATTTGGTTTAATAGTTTTGCTTTTGGCATTTTCTTATTACATCTAACTAATTGTCCTGTGTTACTGTAATTGTAAACTCTAACCTTGGATAAGGTTAGAGTTTAGGTTACGACATATATGTTTTCTTTCCTCTACTTCAGTAATGTCACGTTGAAGTGTTTGAAGTGTTTTCACCATAGTGAAAACTATCGTTTTTCCATATAAAAATAAAATATCGCAGGTACCGATATACCGTAATACAGTAACACCTCTTCACAATTTGCAGATTGGTTTCAAGAAATGAAATGCACGCGCTCTATAAATTTCTACTTTCTAGTTCTCTTGAGTACATTTTTCGATCAAAAATAAACTTACTTAAATAATGACTTAAATAATATTTGTATATAGAGAAATCCCCTTCGAGAATTTTGCGTTTAACATATAAATTGTTCGAAACAGTTTCTTGCTTAGGGGGATAAGTTTGACTAAATTGCAATACTTTGATATTAGAAATATGCGGTACGCTGCATAAATGCAGTTTATGTAAATCTTTAAAGCAAATTTATTATATCTATATATTATAATTAATATATTCAAAACGGTGGCCGTGTTTTGTTTTATATTTATTGCCTTGTTTTACACTCTAAGCTCTCACATTCCAATGGCTTCTTAGTTTTCTATCTGATAACTTCCACAGTATAAGTATACTGGTGATGAAGATATTGCCACGAAACCAAACATTCTTGTGCAAACAGGTATAATATTTTTTAGTTCATGAAGAGATATTATTCTTTCTCTCAAGAAGAGATATTATTGCATTCGGTCCAAAATTTTGATGGTGAGATTTTTATATATCTTTACTCATTATGGTATTCTAAGTTTCAAATAAAAGCTGCATAGTATCAGTCCTTCACTCTTCTAGAAGTATTTTCACATACACAGAGTGTCCCATTTCTTCTAGTTTTTAATGTAATCTAATTATCACACATACAATTATACTGCTACTTCACATTCCGACATAAATTGACATCACATATCCAGCTATCCATAAATTCATCTCTAAACATTAATAGCTATAGATTACTATTTCTTATCGGCAGATCGCATATCTCCCAGTATACAAATAAAAAAGAAGCCAGCACATACGCTCCTTGAAGGTATAAGAAGAAATCTCATGTCCACTTTAGGTCTCCGTGTCTTTTAAAGGCCAGTTCGCATTCATATCGCCCATCTGACAGTTAGTCAAACCGCTAGGTTCGTTCGAATAACAAATGACACGTAAGCCGGAGTGCCGCTAGCGTTCGCCTTTTTACCGGCCGACAGATAGCGTTCCGAACGGCAGCCGCAGATAAGCTTCCAATATGGAGATCGTATCTGTGATTGCGCAATTTCAGCCTGGCAGTGCTACCAGTAGTTACAATTAGACGGGCCAGCGGTTGTTCTGCTATTCCGACTGCCCGGGTACTGGTCTTGAACGTGCACTTATGAGCATTTACGAGCTGGTCAGGCAGCGATGAGTATCGGGAGCCGTTAGTGCTCTGAAAGATGAATGACTGGCAGTAACAATGCGTGGCTCCTTGTTCTTCGACGATTGTAATTGCCCGGTGCTTATTGAGGACGTGAGCGATGCAGGACTTGAGATCATATCTGGTGGATGGAAATAGTTTCGTTGCTTGTAGTAATTGGGAGAATGTAGGAGAGGGGTTTTGGCAACTTGTTCGAGTAACTGGAATCAATTGAAAAGTGAAAGCACGAAGGAAGTTATCAGGATTGAAAACCCCTACATTGTAATTAAGTGTTTTTATGAAAAACACTTAATCTTTTGAAATCATAGTATTCTCATAAAAATCGTCCATAAAACTAAGGAGTGCTTTAGATATCCTTTAGGACAACCATTATCAATCAAAACAGAATACTCCAGCAGACAGTAGTGATTTACGCCATCATACATCTTTGATTACTGGCCTCGTCCAAACGCAGTTTACTGTTTACAATGGGTAAAATTTAATGCACATACGTAATCAGTTCCCATGGTGTAGCGAGAGCGGGATCGGAAACAAAAGAGCTCAGCAAGGTCCCGATGGCTTAATTAATTTTATTTAAATGAGGAGGAATCTTGATTATATGGGGCAGTAATGGAGCGGCCCGCGGATCGTGAGAAAGGACTTGAGACGTTCCGGCCCGCAGCGTCGAGAGGCCTTAGGTTCAAGACGGGGCCGTGTGTCATTCTGACAAGACCTAAAGGGAGACGCTCCCCACTCCCCCATTCTGTTTAACTCGACCACAAACAATCGCGAATTTTCACAGGCCCAGCTCTGCGGTCACGGACCCACCCGGTGATTGCTATAATTTGGAATACCCTTGTAGCCCCCTGGATGGCACATAATTCCACCACTGACATAATGATCCTTCGCGTCCAAACTGCCATTTATTATCAGGTGTATGATCTGTTTTTTAACGGAATCAGATAAATATACAAGAATAAGTGAAAGTGTTTTTCAACTGATCTTGAAAATTGATAGTCGGTTGCAAAGACCTAATTATTAAGATAATTTATTGTTACAGCTCCCTAGGTTGGTTCGTACATGCGGGACAATGTAATATATTAAGTTTTGCCAATGTTTCTTATTGACGCAATAATTGAACACCTGTTTACTTGTGGACGCGAAGAAAATCATTCATTCGTATTGAGTAATTCTGTATTTTTACGCCGAAAGCAATTACGTGGTAGTGACATTTTACACAATACATTAACTATCATTTGACAATTTATGTTTTACAAGCAATCTAACTTAATGACAGCCAATTTAGGTAATTGTATTAGTTATATGTAGTCAATAAAAGTAATGACATTATACAAGCGAGCATGCAAAAAAGATTGTAAGGATTTGAGAACAGCACTTTAGAGTCATAGGAACTTTTCAATAAATCTAATCTTACTAAACTTTACGTCTCCATTCGTTTGTCTTTATAAAAATATACATACTTAGTTGAATCGTTATTGGATCATTTTAGAACAATGGATCATTTTGAAACATTTCATGTTTTTTTGACACAAAATTATTTACATTTGCAAAATAGTAGCTCCTACCAAAAAAGTTTGCAGTTACATAAAAAGTGCTTTATCATCTTGAGCTCAAATTATAATTTTTTTGATTAATTTAACACATTTTATTAATAATTAACAATTAATATTTAATAATTGATTTTTACTATGCCTTTTCGTGCCCAATTTGAGATTTGTTAGACAAGATACATCATTGTTGATTGTTGCAAAAGAGACTATACGATTTCAAAAAGTACTTTTGTTGGATGTTCATTATTATATAATAAAAAAAATCAAGGACTTAATTTGAAAATTTGAAAAACTTACATGAAAAAGGGGAAATAAAAAAGTGGCAGTAGAACATCAATTTTATTTTATTAAAATCTAATTATCGAAGTGTTCTACGCCAAAGTAAAGTAGCCAGAAAGAGGTTAATTAAATTACATAAGTAGTTTTCGATACAAACCTTGAATGTCCTTGAATTCGAAGTTTTACACCTCTGCTTATATGGTTTAAAGTAAGTCTATTCAATTCAATTTATTTATGTTCAAAAATTCAAGCCCTTTAAAGTTTGCGCAAAGCGATTGTATTATTATGTATAAAGTCCTGTTTCAACTTAATTTTACTTATAAAATTGAAACGATTTTTCATAGTGTTTCAAATTTGGCGTACTCAGATTTTTTATCTATCAGATGTATGCTCATTTGCATTCCTGTATATTTTAAAACACTATTAATTCTCATACATTTTTAAAATTTATAATATTTATAAGATTGGACCACAAAAAACAATATATGAATCGACGCAGAGCCCAGAAAGTAGAACCGTGTGAAAAAATGGTAATACTCTCTGCAGTAATCCCATTTTTTCTGAATAAACCGTGCAAAATGCTAAAATTTTGAGTAACTAAACAATTGGCGACAACATCGTATTAGCCCCCTACCTCCAAAAAAGTAGTTATGCTTATTACCTAAAAAATGCCTACTTATAGGGACATTTGAAATAAATAATAATATAGCCTAGCGATTTTATACGTAAAAATGTTTTTTTATAGCAAACTTCAAAACTTCAAAAGTAACTTTTTTTACCAGTATTTTCAGATATGCATAAGTTGAGCTAAATCGAATTATCTTACACAAAGATTACGTTAAACGTTTAAAATCGGACATAGGCATAGTTTATACAAAGTTTGTATAAATAGATATTCACACGGGGTTTGTCGCTTGACGCAGAATTAATATCACCAAATAGGATCAGGAATTTCAACGGATATTTTTGTATTAACATATCTTATATTGGTGTCATATATGTGTCTTAATATTGGTCATATATGTGTCTTAATAATATAATTCATTCTCTTTAATCAACAATGCAGTCTGAGTTAGACTGATAAGTATGGAAATTTTAAATTATTAGTATGTTGCGTATTAAAGTGGGAAATTTTAGAAAAAATATGAGCCTTCGCTGTTGTGAAAGGATCGTAAATGTAATGTACATTTAAATTCCGTATATTTAGTACAAAAATAAACAAACAGCTGTTTATCGCCATTCGTCAAATAGTGGAACACTAGATGATAAAAACTTAATAAATTTAAATTCTAACCTTTTTGTGGAATTTTATACGAAATAATTGGAATGTTAACAATTTATCGAAAAAATTTTGGTTAATTCTATATAAAACATTCATTGCTTTCGTAAAACAAACCGACTTGCTACTTTTTTCTTCCCCAATTTCCATAAAAAAGATTAATTATTTTCAGAAAATCTTTTCCTGATCATCACCAACTTATGATTTATTACATATTGTAATTACTAAATATTAAAATGAATAATATCAAACATTGCCTTAAGTATTTCAACCAATTACAGGACACTTGAATAAGAGATTTACGAAATTTAACAGACATTTTATTCGCCAACTGTTTTCTCCATCAATTCTTCCCCATTTTTATCCAAAAATTTAAAAACTGTTTTTTTACGATTTATTGTAAAAAAAATCCTGTGACCTTATTTCAAACAGATGCACCATTTCCATTTCGGTTGCCTAATCCTTTGAAGGAGACTTTGACTTTTTCTTTCAATACTAATTAATTAAACATATATCAATTATTATTATTGAGGTCAAAAACTAAACATTTAAAATGGCAGATACAATATGGCGAACAAAAATTTAAAAATAGGGAATTTAAAAGCTAATACGTGAGGAATTTTCGAGTCACTAATTACAAATATAAGATTTCAAGATGAAGAAAAAGAACAATGATAAATTCAATATGGCGAATCAAAATTTGAAGTTTTTCAATGCTTTGATTCTTAGTAATATTACAATCGAAACGATACTGTAATTTATTTTCATTAACTGATAAGCATTTTCAGTTTCAACTTACCATATTTGATCTACCATTTTTATTTTTATTTAATTTTAGATATGCCACCAGTTCCAGAACAAATGGTCATCTCTTTAACTTTGCTAAAAGACAGCGAAATGTATAAAAATAACATAATACTGTGAAAAAGATATGTGGATGATATAATAATATTTTGGCAGGAAGAAGATGATGAGATAATAAATGAAATGTACAATAAAATCAACAATATCCACAAAAACTTAAAATTTACAATAGAACATGAAAATAATGAGTCCATAAATTTTAGATCCCAACATCACCAAAACCAAAGAAACAATAAAATTCCAAATATACAGAAAACCCACACAAACAGATGCATTAATGCCTTTTGGCTCTCAATATCATATTGCACAGAAAATGTCAACAATCAAATTCCACATACATAGAATGTTCACAACATTAACGAAGATACAAGACAAAAAAACAATTAAAGAAGAGAGGGACATAATATTGCAAATATCAGAGAATCATAACTGTAATAAAAATACAGTCTCTAAAAATGACAAACAAAATAAAGTATAACTATAGCTTAGACTTATATAATATTACTAGCCTAAAAACCATGACAAAAAAAACAAGACTTCAAAAAAAACCTACAGATCATTTACTTTTCAAGGAGACGTTTCACAGAGATTGCAAAAACGATTACGCAAGCAGCTGCCTTATAACCATACCTCATAAATTTAAAAGACAAAATAGATAAAGTGGGCAAAAACGGAGTATATTTGTTGGAATGTCATGGTTGTGGAGCAACATATATAGGAGAAATGGGAAGAAAAGTGGAACGAAGAATAAAAGAACACAAACATAATGAAAATTCTGCATTCGGAAGACATTTCATCTCACCTGTTCACATAAATTTGACCCTATAAGAGATTTACTAATCGTATACTATTAAACGCGCTAATCTCGTATGTATGTTTGTATGTACTCCTCAGATCCGGAAGACGGTTTTAAGTTGCCGGCATATATTTGCAGGATTTCAATAATCTGGTATCCAGGAATCGATTGAGATATGTCCCGACTTTCTATAAAATCACTCGTAAATAAATAAAATTGTGGGGAAAAGACATGGAAAACATCGATACAGAACTGTTGGCGGGATCTATGGGCCGATAACGAAACACCAAGGAACCGCACATATAAAAAAGTTTTATTTTGTGTTTTACAGAGATTAGCGTCGACCTTCAAAACTATCGTTTTAACATCAAACAAAATGAGTTTTTGCTTATTACAGCTAGGTTGCGGACATAGGGAGCCATCGTGTGCTGGTCGAGCGCAACTAGCTCGGTCTGTTAGTTTTACATTTCATCACACGATGGCGCTACCAAAACTAAGAGACAGGCAAGCTCTGTTAGGGGTGGGAAACAATGTGTTTTCCCCCGAGCGAGCTCGGTCTTCCAGGCACTGCAAAGGTCACCTATTTAAAATACTGGGAGCATACGAAATATTAATAGTCAATCGAGCATAAGCCAAAAATAAAAGAAATGACATGATTAAATGAACAAACAAATGCAGCAAAATCACCAATATAAAAATCATTATCAAGATCATACGCACTGCAAAAAATTAAAAATTACCGCTTTTCATAACATAAATGACATTCGATCAGTAAAATACAATCGTACGTTCAGTAAAATGAAATAGCACAGTCAAATAAACCTAAAAATAGACACAAACACGTTATACAAAGACATAACAAATACATAATGAAACAAGTAGTGAAAACAGGGAACAGAATTAATGAAAACCTGTAACACAACAAAGAGCAGGTCAAAGAAAATAAGAGGGGGAAACAGGGGAAGAAAACGATAACCATTAAAAGAAAAGAAAAACTGAAAACATAAATAACACAGGAAGATATAATTAAATATTAAGAACAAAAATCAAAAACAAACATCCAATAACAAATTAACCTCCAATAAGTGTAAAGAGTAACGTTTAGCATTTAAAGAAAAAGTCGGGAGTCGAGCAAGTAAAAATAAAAATAAAAATAAATTTTGAAATTTGTAATAAATAAATAACTAATTTGAATAAATTATTTATTTTGTTCATATTGTTATTAATGTATAATTACAGAAATAAATCATTTGTTTGTTGATTGCAGCGCTCCTAAAGATAGACAAAACAGTCCAGAAGTGTACAATAATTACAATTATTAAAGAATACATTTTTAAGATTTGTTGGGTCATAGCTATTATCAAGTAAAAATTTTGTTATTTTGTTTTGATCCGTCGTGCTGAATTTGTAATCGATGTTTTCTTTTAATTTTTATACCTTAGAATCGTAATCATTGAAAAAAGAGAAAATTCCTCAAGTGGCTGTTTTTAAATTATAATTCCCCCGTTTTTTAAGTTTCAGTCAGCCGTATTGAATCCGCCATTTTGAATGTTTAGTTTTTGACCTTATTTTGACATTCATAATTCGCGAATCCATTATCTTCCTAATTATGATTACATCTCATCGAAATAAGGTTAGAGGATTATTTTATCGTATACAAGTCTACATTTTTAGCATTTTTAGACGTTTCCTCCCGTTTCGGAAGACCCTGATCAAAAGTTTAAAATAGGGCCATCAACAAAAGTTTGTGCAAGTTTTGGGATTGTTTGGGATTTTGTGCACTTTATCGATTTTTGGGATTTCATGATCGAAACTTCAAATTTTGTCCTACGTTTCAATTCTTGATAAAATCGAAACATCTCTGTTTTATAGTCAAAAAGACGTATAGTCAGCGGAAAGTAGGTTTCTTCTTCATTCTTAGGGATGAAATAAAAAAATAATGGGGAAGGTTAAGTAAGACGCTATTCAAAACAACGAAGAAGCGTCGATTAATAATTTGCCCAGGAGTGATTGTTTATAGTTTTG
>JAWQRJ010002357.1:0-13691 GCA_033557515.1 Diorygopyx duplodentatus | reverse complement strand
TTAAAGCGTTTTTGTTCAGCTATATTCAAATACCGCTCGTTGCTATTTCAAATTTCAACTTTAAGATATCTCATCGTCTATCCCAAACACACCCAGTTATCTTCAGATACCCTACCCGCGCACTTATTAGTTATCTTTAGTTACCTTACCACGCACCCAGTCATCCAGAGCACATTAAAAATCCTTTAGTTTAAATCCAAGCAGCATCAAGTTATCTTTAACCGTTTAGAAGTCATCTCAAATCCCACCCTTTTCAAAGGCACTCTAGACTTCAAATTAGAGACTAAAACTTCAATTTGAGATATCGCAGAAATTCTATAAGATAACCCTGTAGTGTTATACATCAAATCGAAGAGATTTTAAAGCGTTTTTGTTCAGCTTTATTCAAATACCGCTCGTTGCTATTTCAAATTTCAACTTTAAGATATCTCATCGTCTATCCCAAACACACCCAGTTATCTTCAGATACCCTACCCGCGCACTTATTCGTTATCTTTAGTTACCTTACCACGCACCCAGTCATCCTGAGCACATTAAAAATTCTTTAGTTTAAATCCAAGCAGCATCAAGTTATCTTTAACCGTTTAGAAGTTATCTCAAATCCCACCCTTTTCCAAGGCACTCTAGATTAAAGCTTCAATTTGAGATATCTCGGAAATTCCAAGAGATAACCCTATGGTGTTATACATCAAATTAAAGGATTTTTAAAGGACTTTCGTTTAGATTGGTAGAAATTGAGTTTCACTCTCGGAATAATAAAATTAACGATTTTTTTGCTTGGCTTTCGTGATGTCGATGTTTCATGGCGGAGGAGGCCAATCGGTCAACGTCAGCCGATGGGACCGGACGTTGAATGATAGATTATAGTAATTAAATAAGTCGACCAATCATAATCAGAAAACACCGACGAAAATTCGCCTCTCTTTCGATCAAAGTCAAACGGCGCGCGCGGTGTCGTCGCACTGCCGGCAATTAATTTCCGTGTCCTAAGAGGAGGCGGAGGGGGGATTGCACGTAAGATGGGTAGGATATCCAAGAACAATGTACCCTTATGATTCCAGCAGGCAGAAGTTCTCTTCTCCACCGAATCCGTGTAATAGACGTGGCGCATTATCCGGCTACGGCGACGATTCAATACTAATAATAATTCTCCGCCCTGAATCTGCGGATCGAGTAGGCCCGCTTTGAAGTTGACAATTCAATTGTTTGCCGCCCGATTTCCTTATCTGGTCCGACGCTGCTTAAGCAATCGCAAAACGGCGACGCCGCCGCCGCCGCCGAACCGTTTATCTAAGCCGAAACGGGAATTTCGACCAGGGATTTTTTCGCGTGCCGTACGATTTATCGACGTTTAATCGAAATGGGAAGATTATTTCCGAACGGGTCTTTCGAAGACGCGTAATTTGATACTAAACTCGACGGGGTTACGTGAACTTTGAAAAAAACCACCCCTAACATAAGGGATGGTTAGGGGTGGATAAAACCATTTTTAACGTAAGTAGGTCGTGTTGCACATCAAATTAAAGGATTTTCGATGCTCTTTAAGGATGTTTTAATCAATTGTCGATTTTTTTTGCCTTGGCCACGAAAAAGGCTGGGAAGTGTTTAAAAATCGATTTACGCGAATTAATTCAATGACCCTCGTCGCGTGACGGTCGCGCAGCGTCCGAACCGTCCATCAAGCACTCGATGGCGCTTCGAAATAATCAAATTTATACAGGGTGTAAATTGTAAATAACCCGTAGGCAAAACTGCGGTTGACAAATTGAACGAGCTCGCTTCGAAAGGTATGCAATTGACAGATTCGCACGTTATTTATTGCGCTGCGCTTTTCGACTAACCCCGCCACTCTTCGATTACAACCGTCCCCGCGATTTTTTTCTTTCCTTTGTTCTAAACGAAGACCGAGCGAGACGGAAAACGAGAGGGGGCAAAAAGGAGATATAATGCATTGTAGGTCTTCCCTTTTTAATCCAAATACGCATCAAGTCAAAGAGAACTCGGACCCACAAGGGAGATGATGACGAAACCGTACATAAAAGCCAATGTCCGAAATCGCGCCATCCATGGGGGACGTGTAATTTCATAATTCTTCGACCCTTTGTCTCTGTGCGTTCTCATCCCAGTCTCGGAAAATGCGATTAACCGACTTTTTAACCTCGCGAACGGTCACCTTCCAATTAAAATCTTATAGTAAACCGCGTGTGCAAGTTTAATAATGCACAACGTCGCGAGACATGTGCTCTACAAACGGTCATAATTCATTTTAACTCGGTATATATATACGACTGTATAGACTCACATAAAGCCGATGCTGAAGAAGAAGAAGAACTGCATCTAAATGTGTGGCCCGCATGTGTTTTTGCTTCCTGTCGATTTTCGTCTGATAAAACGGCGGTCCCTTTGAAGTCCTGCAACAAAAATAAGACCGGGTAAGTCATTAAAAGCGGAACAGAATACACAAACCTAAAAGTGAAGCGTTTGGAGTTAATTATTTCGAGTTGCAATGTTTTTGGATTGAAACGAAAGTGTCGGCGATCGGTGGTTTATCTTCTCTTCTTAAACTTTTAAAAATTTAAATCACTAATTCATCAAATTAAGATGAATGAATTGAACAACCGCTTAAAATTTCCTTTAATTTGATTCCAAACTCGATACGGTTACAACGAAAAAAAAAACCACCCCTAATTAAAAAGCATCCCTAAATTAGGGGGTGGGTTTTCATTTTTAAAGACAACTATACCGAGTTTGTACTCATTTTAAAGGGTTTTCCACAAGCTTTCGATCAGTAAAGCGTCGTCCGTGTTCAGATGCATACGTTTCGTTTTCCTCCTGAGAATATAAAAAAGGCATAAACGAGGTATAAAACCGTATGGGTAGCGTTACTACCGTGTTTGTATTTTTACTACTACCCAGGTAGTTTTTGACCTGTCATTAAGATTGGGGGGATAAAAACCGGTTGTGTTTTCCAGAAATCATAACAGTGGACCTTGAAGCGGACGGTCAATAATTTGTACCTCCTTAACAGCTTATCGATTGTTTTAAATCGCGGCTTTTACGAGTGGAAACGGTTAATAATTAAGCGGGGTTTACAACGTTTAATAATCTATAATCTAAGGCATTTCGAATACTAGTAAAATAAAATTTAAATTGTTCCCCCCTTTCTCTCCCGCTCTCCTTCTCTTGTCTCTCTTTATGACTTTTATGAAATTCCTATATAATTGATAGCGTGCTCATCTCCTTTCCCTTCGGTAATAAAATCAAATTGAAAATTTCCCCCTCCACCCGTCGCACTGTCCCCGGTGAAATTGCTCTCGCGACATCGATACGAATTTCTCGCGACACTTTATTGCTTTTAATATGTACACAATATGAAGTTTGACAAGTTGCAACGTCTCTCCCGCCGTCGGCGCGAGGATGAATTCATTTCGAAGAATTTTACGCCTCCACCTCCGGGCTACGTTTCCGCGCCACCCCCAAACGGAGATACAACGACGACCGACGTGACGGAAAATTCGCAAATTCACCCCTCCCGTTCGCAGCGCGATATTATACAAGTTATTGTGTTGTCGCAATTTCGTTCGAATTCAACTTCGACGCTAAGAGCGAAATTGGCAGCGAACTTCGCGAAATTCGATGGAGCCCGACGAAAACGTTCCTGAAAAACGACCCCAGTTTCGTCTATCGAAAAAACAACGACACCACCGTGTCGGGCGGTCGAAAGTAGCTTGACTTGATGCCTCGCATGACGTACCTACGGTGAATTTTAAGAGGGGCTAAACCCGGGACATACCGGGCGTCCCGGGTTTAGACCCGGTATGTCCCGTGGTCGGACCCGGGACATACCGGGTCCGGCGTACTTTAAACTGGAATATCTGCGGTGTTTTTCAAGATAAGTAGGTAGTGTCTTATAGTGAGTTTTAAGAGGGGCTATACCTGGGACATACCGGGCGTCCCGGGTTTAGACCCGGGATATCCCGTTGTTAGACCCGGGATATACCGGGTCCGGCGTACTTTAAACTGGAATATCTCCGGTGTTTTTCAAGATAAGTACGTAGTGTCTTATATCGTTGGAAAGCTCTTTTAATTCTCTGTATAACCATTGCATTTTCGACTGAATAAAATCGTTTACGAAAAAGTGTAAAAGTTTTTTTGTGGATTTTTTTTCTAGAAGCACCCCACTTTAGCGTTCATTCAATTGCCGAGATAAAATCAACGAATTGTAGGCGCCGATAAACCGATTCGAGGCGCAATAAAAAAGCGATCGGAGGAAAGGGGGAAACTGATAACGGAAATTGGCGAATGTGAAAAAAACAAGCGGGGCGGCGTGTGCCTCGAGGACGTTTCGCCCCTCGCCCAAGCAATTTGATCGCCCGTCGTATCTGTTACGTCGGGAACATATTGGTGCGCGATAAGGATCTTTAAAAGAGGGAGATGGGGACAATTTACGAAATTATCGAAAAACAAATTTCGCCCCCAAAAACTAAAAGGCGGCTAAAAACGCTTTCAGAAAACATGTAATACGTAGGTTAGCGGGAGAAACGGTAATTTTAGTCCAAATCTAGAGTGCTTTGGAAAAGTCGTTTTTAACAAATATCTCGGAAACTATAAAAGATAAACGGATGGTGTCGCATAACAATTTAAAGGATTTTTAATAATCTACATCATCGTTTCAGAGTCACCTTACAGAAATTAGGTTACACCCTCATTACCGCCCCATTACCCGTCTACCCTTCTTTCTAATGATAAATATGCGTACAGATACTCTCCGAAAGTAATCCCAGGAATTAAAAACATACCGTTTCGCCTGACATAAATTATTTATTTAGAAAAATTATGCGCGAGAGCCCACTACACGGTAATCTAGGGGGTGTAATTTTATATTTACCCCGAGAATCCCCTACAAATTAAGCGAAATAAAAATGAAAGAGTGGATCTCGGTACATATTTTTCCGGTCTCCCGGAGTAATCTTTTTACTTTTGCTAATGTGTACAGCGTTGGGGGGCGGCGGCGGGGTCCGTTCCGGAGATTAAAGGGTTTAGAAAACCTTAGGCGAAATCCCCCTCGCACCCCCGCACCCCATAAAAACGCACGCCGAGAAGTCGTAAATAAGTCAAAACGCTTATAGGGCGAGTTTTGCGAAGGATTTTCGAATCATTAGTAATTCCGATACCGCGCAAAAAAACATCGATTGCGACACACCCCCTTTCGCCCCCCCCCTACCGCGCGTTTCTTTTCGCGGTGCCCGCAAAGAGACGCGCAAAAAGCCGCCGTCGAGCGCCACCGCCGTCGTTAGACGAGCGCCGAGGGCGCTCTTCCTTTCACAGAATATCAACTTCAATTAATTTCTTTCGATTGAGGAAGTCCCAATGGCGAAAATCGAAGCCGTAATTACGGGGGCGCGCGCCTTTTCGGCGCCGCGACGGAAAAACCGCCGCCTTTGATCGCCGCGGTCGCGAGACGAGGCGAGAGGGGAGGGGAGGGGTGGACCCCGCGGGCCCCGGGGTTAATAATCACGCCTTTATTTACATTTTTCTTTGAGAACGCGCTGGCGCCGGCTTCCGGGGCCGCGCGCGATCGATGCGAGATTAAAAACCCTTCCCGGGAGTGTCCGGCGCGACGCGGTTATCTCTTTTCGTTCGGAAGATATCCCCCGGTTTGAGTTTTCGATCTAGAGAGGGTCGTGCGGAAATCGTTTTTCGAGAGTCTCTGTACAAGATGGAAAATATTCTTTTTGTTAGAAAACTCACATACGAAGAATGTAAAAAAGAACTGATTATTTGCTAACTAATTAATGTTTTGTTTCGCATTGCAGGTGATTTGCAATAGCTAATGTCCCAACACGTATTAAACACGTTGTTGTGCACGCGTAGCACAACATAAATAAACGGTTTTCAATTATTATTATACGAATTTTCGAATTCCTCGCTAGAAAACCGATTTGGAACCGAATATTTATTATATTTCGACTGGTGCCATTAGGGGGTTCCGTCGCTTTGGCGCGGAATGAAATTCTGCGTTCCATCGCGGGACACATCAACACTTTATGGCGGACGAAATATTTCAATTTGCAAGCCGGCCAAGGCGATTTATAGACCCGCCATCCATCCCGGCGACTATTAACTTTTTCTTGCATAATTTTATTGCCAATTTCGTCCCGAATTCTCTCGGTTGCGCGATGGAATTCTCATAAAAGAAAAACGTCAATATCCTCAGCGTTTTTCGACATCGCATCAAATCCAAACCAAAACCATCCTGCACGGTTTTCGACGAAAAATCCTGAAAGTGCATTCAAAATCCTTTAATTTGATATCAAACTCGATGGGTTTGCGATAACTAGTCAGGGAGTTAGAGAAGCCCGTAGAGAACTTGTTCAAACGTGCCCGCCCCCCACTCTTCGCAGAAGGATAGGAATATCTCCGCAACGAAATGAGATACAAAAAAGGGTTATACACCGTTTTGTAGGGGTTTTAATTATCTATGCAACCAATAAGATATCATGCCAATATTAAGAAGTATAAACGTTTTTCGAAAACTTGTTGCGACGTGTTCGCGCAGAAAACCGCTAATATTTCCGAAACGAAAATAGATAGATATGGAGTGTTTTATACTGTTTTGTAGGGTTTTTAATTATCTACGCAACCAATAAGAAATCATGCCATTATTAAAAAGTATAAAAGTTTTTCGAAAACTTGTTACGACGTGTTCGCACAGAAAACCGCTAATATCTCCGAAACGAAAACAGATAGATATAGAGAGTATCTTATATCGTTTTGTAGGATTTTCAATTGTTTAGCCGTTTTTGAGGTTTTTATCAAACGCTCACACGCACTAATACCAACTCGCACGCGAAAACGAAAACTTTCTTAAATCGCGAAATCGATACATCCGCATTGACTACGGCGACGACGACAATTATTCGGGTGCGATATTTTATCGATCACCCGCGCGCGCGCGGAAAAGAGTGATTTATGTAGCGAAGGAGCGTTGCGTGCGGCGAAACAATTGTAACCGTTCAATAAATCCCTCACAGCGAGCCGGTTTAATCTACTCAATGACGCATATGATACCTAGCAAACTGTTTATTAGGCGGGGGATTTCGATGGGGTTAAGGGGGGGAACGGTCGGCCCCGCTTTCGGCGATCCGCGATTTATGGGCGCGCGTAATCCGCCGCATTTACGCCGATTTTCGAAAGTCGGGTTCGTTGACACAGTTCACTTTCGATCGCCCTGTATGCGCGGAAATCGCGATGTATCGAAACGCAACTTTCGCCGTCTTGTAGAAGATGAAAAATGCTTTTCTACGATACCAAAAACGGTTGGGTTACGTGGGGTGGTCTCTGAGATATTTGAGAAACAAGAATTGTCCATTGCTAAGTAGGTGTTAGGCAACCGTTTCATGGGATATTCCCAAAAGATAACTATGGAGTGTTTGGTATCGTTTTAAAGGACTTTTAATGTACTTTCAGAGTAGGTTATCAAGAATCAATTTTTCAAAATAAACAATATGTCCATTTCTTATGTCAATCACCGAATTGTTTCGGCCATTTTAATTCAACACCTTACTAGGACGAAACTGGGACGTATCGAAACGCGATCTTTGCAGTGTTGTAGAAGGCGAACCCCCCTTTTTTACGATACCAAACACGGTTAGGTTACGTGGGGTAGTCTGTGGGATATTTGAGAAACAAGAATTGTCCATTGCTAAGGCAGGTGTTAGGCAACCGTTTTATGGGGTGTTCCTAAAAGATAAGTATGGAGTGTTTGGTATCATTTTAAAGGATTTTTAATGTACTTTCAGAGTAGGTTATCAATTTTTCAAAAACAAACAAAATTTGAATATCTTGTAATGTTGATCACCCAACTGTCACAGTTATTATTTTTAATGTGACACCTTGCCAGGTCGAAACGAAAAAATAATTACAAGCCCAGTGAGACTTCTTACGCAGCGGGAGTGACGACCCAATCATTACCTTCGCCGTTAGGACGACGCGGCGCGTAAAATTACCCGTGCCCAGTCGATTTTTCGTCGTGGCCATCGTCATCTCCACCGGATCGACCACAAATCGATTTATAATTCGATATTAATAACGCGTCATTATATCGACCCGCGGCGGGTCGATTTTATCGCCGCGCCGCGGGACCGCCGTTGCACCGCGTTCCCTTTTTAATCAAGATACATCGAAATCCGTGTATTTACATCGGAGGCGCGGAGCCTCTGGTGTCGGACGGCGGGGCAGGTGGTCCGTCCGGGCCCTATCTGCCACTCCGCACGTCAAAGACGGCCCTGCGACGTCGGTTAGTTAATAATTACCGGCCACGATACGCCTAATTATACCGCGAGTCCGACTATCGGCCTAAACGATTTTTAATTGGCTGTCCGTCCGAGATCCGCTCTCGCCCGGCGCAAAACCCCGCAAGATGGCGTTGGAATCGTCGAGGTATCCCGAATATACGACACGATTAGATCCCGAACGGATCTAGCAATCCGTGGATTTCGTCGTTTTTCGGTATATCTCGGCCGTTCTCGGAGATAACCGCGACTTGTCGGGTATCGTACGTCGCGAAATTTTGCGACCTTTCCGTTCCGATGCGAACTTTGCCCAAAATCCACCAACCCTTGTATCGGAACTGATTAAATTCTGTAGCGAACTGAACAAGGGCAGGCAAATACACAACAAGACGCGCGCTGCCTCGATTCTTAGCGTATGCAAATGGAGGTTCGAAGGGTGAGGGGGCGCGGGCGGCGCGGGCGAGATGGGAGAACAACCCCTTAACTCCCGATGTTCAATAAACAGGGGCGTCCCATTACAAAGGTACTGTTTGTATTTGATTACCCGATACGGAATCTAGTTAGCGAGCGTCGCGCGACGTACTATACACCGTTGGTCGGTTTTTAATCAGGAAACGCTATAATTGGGCGAATTTCCTACTTACGAGAAACGGCGAGTGCCGTGCGCGAGCGGTCCGGCACTGCCCACTCGCTTCCGGTGCGTACGGCGCGGCTAAATTCTTAAATATCTGATATATCAAATTACGGCGGGCGACTGGCAGATTACATCATTGCAGCGGCACGTCCAGTCATCATTTAATCAACCGTCGTTGAAATTTAAATTTCTGCGTTATGAGCAGAAGTTAAACAGTGAACACTTTCTAACAATATAATAGATCATCATTAAGTAGATAATTCAGACAATTTTCGCTGTAAACTGTGTAAAAAGCCCTTTAATTTGATACCAAACTCGATGGGCTTACGATAACTTGTAGAGGAGTTAGAGCCGCCCGCAAAGAACATGTTCAAACGTGTTCTCCCCACCCTTCAGCGAAAAATATGAATACCTTCGCAACGAAACGAGATAGAAAAAAGTGTAATATACCATTTGATAGGGCTTTCAATTATCTGTCAAAACAATGGCATTTCATACCAGTATTTCCGTCGTAACAATTTTTCTCAAACTTGTCGTGACGTGTTCCCACAGAAACTCGTTAATATCTTTGAAACGAAACCAGCTGGCTACAGAGTGTTGCATATCATTTTGTAGCGTTTTTAATTCTCCATCGAACGCGCGCACTCCCTAAAGTATCCGATAAAAACGGAAATTCACGTTTTTTTCCCCCTATTCACCACCCGAAAAAACTCTTCTATCTTTGATCTTCGAGAAAGCTACCGGTGTACGCGCCCGTATTGTCCCCTTGTCCGGGCTTATCTTTCTCCTCGGCCCTGGATTTTCCATTCAGATATTCAAATCAAAGGGTTCAGACCTCAATTGGGGCCCTCCGAAAAGTTCTACATAATGCGGCGGGGACATGAATATGAATAAACTTCGAATCTTATTGATGATTTAAATGCAGGTGTACGTCTCCGCGCGGCGTCCCGTTCCTTTATCCTCGCCTCCTCCGATCGAACATTAGCTTCTGCTCTAATCTCCGGGTCGCCTCGAAGCGTTTTCATTATTAATAAATGAATGCCGGGGACTCGCTCTCTCTCTATCTCTCTTCTCTGTAGGTTTTTTTTGTCCCAACCGAGCGCGGCCACAGATGTCACTGAACGATATTCAAATGCGAGACCGAGAAAAGGGGGTGGGTGGGTTCGACGGAGGGAGGACGGGGGGTAACCGCGCACAAAGAACCGACGACGATTTAAACGTTTTCGATCGTCGTTTTTTTCCGCCGTTTCTTCCCCGAACAAAAAGGAATTTTCGAGTTAATTAACGAAGATTGCCGCGGGCAGACGCCAGCTGTCAATGATGACGTCACATCCTGTCGATGAGCCCCGCTCATTGACGCCTCCTACTCCTCGAACCTACCGACCGACCATATTGAAAGATTATCCTTTTTTATTGTTTTAAACTCGAGCGATTACCGTCAATTGTCACCCGTCTGCCACGGTGGGCGACCCAGACAATAGCAGCGTATACAGAGATACTAAGAGGATTTCTTCCAATCCTCCACACCCCGTAAACATTAATATTTCATTTTCATTGTCGGTTTTTTAGCGCCGTCATTGTTTGCTCGTTCGTATGCATCTCGAAAAAATTACGGCCACAGCTTCAATATCAATCGATAGAGCCTTGAAAACGCTTTAAAGTGATGTAAGACACTTGGTATCTATCTCTTTTCGTTATAGAGATATAGGCCGTTGAATAAAGTGAACACGTCGCAACACGTTGGTTCAACCTTGCATTTCTCTTAGGAATAGTCGTAAACGTGTCGAGTTTGGTATGAAATCAATGTGGTTTTTTCCGCCGCACAAGAATCAATACGTCTTTTTCTTGTGCGACAACAAATCGATGTAGTTTTCCGCGTTAATTTCTCACCGCGCGGCGAAAAGCACAGTCGGTAGTCAGATGTTCGGTCCCACACGCCTCGGGCAGCTTTTCTTTGATTTTATATTGAAATTAGCCGAACGAAATTACCTTAAAGCTCGGGCGCATATTCATTGTTATGGTAAAATAAGCAAATTACCCGGCGGGAGCTAATTGTATGTATGTAAGCGCGAGATGTTTACACTTGCGTTCGAATTCTCTCGCCGAACGGTCGGTCTTCGGCTACGTTTCGATCGGCATTCCTGCTCGGTAAGCTTGCGACGCGAGCTTTCGTTTGACGCCAAACGCGAACAGTTTCGGAGATATTCGCCAAAACGTAGTTCCTCCACGGCACGCTAGATTGACGGTTTAAAATTGCGATATCTCGATGGCCGGCGGAGATATCGAAGAAAAAATGTTTTCGAAACCAACTTACAATAACACGAGGTATTCGAAAAATAGAAAAAAATAATCGGGGAGGGGGTTTCTAATGCGTCTGTTCGATAACATCGGATTCTCAGGTTCTTAGGCCATCAGTAGCTGTTGTCTGGCGGCCGATAGGTAATTATTTACGCCGACGAATCGATTGGGTTACAACGAAAAACCATAAAGCCGCGCTTGTGATCCGTTCCCTTTCTCTCTCTCTCTCTCTTTTTCCTCTCGGACGGGGTTATTAATACGCCCAAAAGTATTAGCAATATGCGACGACCGGGTCGGTCCGCCGACACCGAATCCGTCTTTCGGTTTAATATAAGCCATTAATTACGGACAATCGAGACAGTAGACCCGACGAATATTCGACGCCACCGCCGAAGACATCGATTTAATCGAAATTAAAATTACGATAAAGATAATATTGCGATCATCTTAGAGTTTGCGAAAATTGCATAAATTCGATACGTAGTTTGATTCCACAGAAACAACAGACGAAAGTTACAAAATAAGGATATGTGGTGTTTAATTTTTGCTAGAAAGGACATCACTGGCGTCAAAGCGAACAACTTCGCTGGGCGACTGTGTAATAATCCGCAAGTCAAAGGGTTAGGCTAGATATCAGAATTTGCCAATGACACGAAACAAATGACTCCGGCCGGTTAATTGATGATCGCGCGGCGGTATCTAGAGTGGTAAATCTGGTATTGCGATGTAGCTACCGCCTTCTTCGCCACGCGCGAGAACGGGCGGCGGAGAAAGAAAGAGAGAGGGGCGATATCAATGACAATGGGATGTTGTAGTTACACGTTGTTGATCTACCTGGGTGGTCCTCAGACGTACATTAATGCACAATCGCGTTTTATAGCCCGCGCCGCGACATAGAAATCAATAAAATTTAATAACCGCTCACCTCTTCACTCTCTCTCGCGATTTATAAACCGTACGTAACGTACTACTAACGGGCAATTCGGGACGTATTCGAAACGGAAAAAGAAACGCGACCGCGGGATAAAGCAAATTTTTAATCGCGATCCACAATTAATGAGTAATTATAAAAAGCGCGCACGTACGTGCGCGCCTCTCTCTCTCATCGCTCTTTGACCCCTACCGGAAATAAAGCGGCACCGGACGCCCTGCGAAGATTGATGCAAAACTCGCAAGGGTTCGTTAAGAATATATACGTTTACGAATTTACTCGAGCTTCCGGATTTTGGAGCATTTAGACCGGTTTCCGGTCAGAGGAAATGTTGGCCGGCTCTTGCGGCCGGATCTACCCATTATACGAGAGCCTCTCCTCCAGACCTCCACAAATCCCCCACCCCTGTAAAACACCCCCCACTAAAAAGGGTTAATTTTAAAACGCGAAATACAAGGAAACGCCCATCGTAGATCGGTGAAGACTTAAAGCAAAAAATGTAAGGTTCCGCCTATCCATCTCCTATACTTTCCGAAATATCCCATTTACAGCTTATGTATACAAAAACACCCTATTTTTATAGCACATAACGATTTGGGTCCTACCAGATTCTTAAAGAGGAGAAAAAATTACATTGATTTGATGTGCCAGTTAAGCTATTTGCGTTCATTTCCAAGAGAAATGCAGGATTGAACCAAACTTGTCGCGACGTGTTCAGTTTAGTTACACGCGAATATCTCCGCAACGAAGGACAATAGATGCGCAGTGTCTGATATCATTTTAAAGGGCTTTTAACGCTCTATCGATTGGTATTACATTGTTTGGAGGATACAGATGTTCACAATCAACGATTTCCCGGTCGAAAAAATCACTTAATCTTAACATAAATTTTTATTACGCATAATGATCGTATCGGATTCTTAAAGAGAAGAAAAAATTACATTGATTGGATATCCCGTTTAACAGATTTGCGGCGTTTTCTACGAGAAAGGCAAGGTTGAACCAAACTTGTCGCGACGTGTTCAGTTTAGTTACACGCGAATATCTCCGCAACGAAGCACGATAGATGCGCAGTGTCTTATACCATTTTAAAGGGCATTGAACACTCTATCGATTGGTACTACATTGTTTACAGGATACAGATGTTCTAAACAAAATATTTCTCGGTCGATAAAATCACTTAATCTTAACATAAATTTTTATTACGCCTAATGATCGTATCAGATTCTTAAAGAGAAGAAAAACTTACATTGATTGGATATCCCGTTTAACAGATTTGCAGCGTTTTCTACGAGAAATGCAAGGTTGAACCAAACTTGTCGCGACGTGTTCAGTTTAGTTACACGCGAATATCTCCGCAACGAAGGACGATAGATGCGCAGTGTCTTATATCATTTTAAAGGGCATTTAACGCTCTATCGATTGGTACTACATTGTTTACAGGATACAGATGTTCTAAACAAAAGATTTCTCGGTCGAAAAAATCACTTAATCTTAATATACATTTTTATTACGCATAATGATGGTATCAGAT
>JAWQRJ010002356.1:0-13693 GCA_033557515.1 Diorygopyx duplodentatus | reverse complement strand
TTACTTAGCTAAAGTGAACACTTCACTTGTACCGCTCTAATCACGTAGAATTAGCGTCAACATTGAATTGAACAGCAATTAAAAAAACTTGATGCGAGCTGTAATGAATTTTACTGAAAAAATTCAATAGTAGAATACCGAGAGCTGAGAGAGCAGAGAGGGAGGGAGAAAGTTTAAAAATTCAAGTTCTGATCTTTTATGCCTTTTCGTTCAGAAAATTTAGTTTGGGGGAAAATAGTATTTGGACGGAGGACACCTACTGATTGGTAAATCTTAAATTTAAGCTTTGGCTTGTACATCTTGGTTTTAGCTTTCTATTCCAAAAACGTGCCCTTCTCGAACTTGTCGTCCCCCGCCCATCCCGCGTTGCACTTGACGACATCTGGCTTTTCTGTACACAAACGTGAACTCTTCGCGGTAGTGTCAAAAATCTACACTCCAAAACGTCAAGTGTTGAACGTTATTGTCCCTTTTTAAACCTAAATCATAAAATAGAGAACAACAGCGGAGGAAGGTTTAAATAGAAAAAAGAGGCGATGTACTTCTACACATGGTATAAATGGTACCGTTAACTGATGCCCATTTACGTAAATGGTCAGTAGCGCGACGATCTATTTATATGGTTTTATGTTGTCGTTACGCATTGTCGTCACTTTTTATGTATCAACACAGGGTTCTGACACATAACTCCTCCCCTACTAGATTCGGGATCCTCCTGGAGACCGCTTCTCCTTGGCATCCTTATTTAATTTTTAAATTTTATCATAATAAATATTACAATAATAAAGAATACAGTAATAATTACTACACACAACACATAATTATGCGATTCGTTGTGATACTTAATTTTGTCTGGTTTCTTTAGATTATTTTCATTTATTAATGTTAAATTATTTTATTTAATTTCATTTTCATTATAATTCATAAATGATATACATATTTTTATACATTTTTGGCATGCTAATACGGGTAAATTTGTAGATATACGATTAAAATTGCGAATTACAATATCTCTTATTTCTTTAATTGTATATGGTCCCCAGTATCGATTTTTTAACTTTTGTCGCTCTTCTTTAGCCAATACACTTTATCACCTACTTTTAATTCAGTTTCATTTATGTTTTCATTAATTTTATTAATTGTTTGTATTTTCTTATCTATTTGGTTTTATTGGATTTTATTGTATACAAGTTTAGTGAGTTCCTTTTGTTTATTCGTATAATCTTCTGCAGCTTTATGTTCAAAATCAATATTTATTTGATCTAAATTATCAAGATGTCCAAAATGTAAATTGAAAGGAGTAAAGCCAGTTGATGAGTGGATACTCGAATTGTAGGCCAATGTTGCTCTAGTCATTGCTGCTTTTAGGGAAATATTTTTATTCATTAACTTTATCAACCTGAAATGTTCTATAAGAGTTGAATGGAAATGTTCAATGGGTGAGTTAGACTGATGATGTCCCACGGTTGTAAAATGTATTCTTATTTTGTACAATTTTAATTGATCGTCCATTAATTTATTCTTGAACTCTGTACCTTGATCACAAATAATTTCGTTCGGTATGCCAAATTTGCGAAAGTGTTCGGTAAGTTTTACTACTACTGTTTAGGCATTTTTGTCAGTTAATTCATATGCTTGTCCTAGTTTTGAGAACTTATCAATTATCGTCAAAAATAAAGTTTTATCTGCACTAAATAGATCCATGTGCAAGATTTGCATTGGTTTAGATGTAGTTTCCATTATAACTTGTTTAATTTCAAAAGGGTGTCGTTCATATTTAGTTACCCGACAATGATCACAATTATTTATGAATTCTTTTACCACATTATTTAGATTTTTCTAACTATAGTTTTGTCTCAATTCTTTGATAGTATATTCAATACCTCTATGATTAGTTATGCTTTCGTGAGATTTCTCAATTAAAGCCAATTGTCTATTTTTATCATTAGCATTTATGATTTGAATTCTTTTCAAACATCTAACTAGTTGAAATTTTCCTTCTTGAAAGTTTTCTGCATAAATTACGCAAATAATTTTATAAAGTTCATCACTACAAAATAAGTAATATTTCTTTTCTGTACAATATTCCACAAATATGTTTAATAAATGTATATAAACTTCTCTTTAATTTACATGAATTTTATAAATTTTCTTCTCTTTATTTTCAAAGTGTACTTCTCTGGGTTTATCATGGAGATAAATAAACAATTGTCGCGGTTTATTATCTATCGGATCTTCTGAGATTGTTATGGTGCTTGTTATTTCTGAAATTTGATTGCTGTTTAAACTATCACTGTCTGATATAGTTGTTGAACCTAAATTTACATAAGTACTTTCATTTTCTTGATTATTAATCTCTACGCGACTTAAAGCATCAGCGCTTGTGTTCATTTTACCTTTTTTATAAATAACGGTATAATCGAATTCTTGTAAGTATATTTTCCAACGTTGTAATTTTAGATTATGGTCTTTAAGATTATGAATCCATAATGATGACTAATTTAAAATGCGTCCCATAAATATATGGGCGAAACTGCTTGCATGCATAAACTATAGCTAGCAATTCTTTCTGAATGGTTGAGTATTTGGTTTCAGTTTTAGATAAGGTTCTACTTGAATGCGCAATAGGCTTATCCTGTCCTATGTCTCCTTGACTCAAAACTGCACCTACAGCAACATTACTTGCATCCGGGGTAACGATAAATGATTTATTGAAGTCAGGGTATTGTAACATTGGAGAATTGCACAACATATTTTTACACATTTCAAAACAATTTTTATATTCAGACGTTAATTCGACATTTTTATGTTTTGTTAAATATTGCGTCATGGGCTTTACAAATTTTGCATAATTTTCAATAAATTTCCTATAATATCCCAACAATCCTAAAAATGATTTTATATCTCGTTTAGTTTTAGGTAAAGGAAATTTTTGAATAGCTTCTATTTTAGAAGGATCTGGCTTTATTCCTTGATTTGTGATAACATGATCTAAATAATTAATTTCTTTTTTTAGAAAATCACACTTATCGAGTGAAATTTTAACTCCATTTTGTTTAAGTCTATCAAAAACTTATTGTAACCTAATAGTATATTCTTGCAAAGAAGTATTAAACACTATTATATCGTCAAGATAAACGTGACATATCTCTTCAGTTAACCCTCTTAGAATGCAATTCATTATTCGTTGAAATGTAGTCGGAGCATTGCACAGCCCAAATGGCATACGATTTAATTCAAACTGACCTTGATTAGTAAGGAACGCTGTTTTTGTTTTGTCGTTTTCGTTAATTTCTATTTGATGGTAGCCACTTGCTAAATCAAGGCTAGAAAAGTAATGATCCCTTCCCAATTTGTCTGAGATGTCATTTGTATTTGGTAAGGGATACCTATCTTTTACGGTTTTCTCGTTGAGTCTTCTGAAATCTATTACCATCCGCCGTTTCTTTTGACCAGATGCTTCTATTTTCTTGGGTACCAAAGCTGTAGAACTAGCCCATTGGAAACTACTATCTCTGATTATTCCTTGTGCTTTTAAATTATTAATTTGTTTTTTTGTTTCTTGTTGTTGGTAATAAGGTTGCCGATAAGGTTTTTGGTATAATGGTACATTATCGTTAGGGTGTATTTCGTGTTTTACCTTAGAATGAAAAGTTAGGGGAATTTTATCATCGTGTTTAATTTCGGTGTATTGATGTAAAAGAGTCTTTATTATAGATTTTTCCTCAACATTCAAATGATTTAAACGTGCTTTTTTATTAATATTTTCTCGTTGAATTTTCGTTAGTTGTTGTTTAGTTAAGTTTTGACAATTAATTGGTTCCTCAAAAGTAAATTCTTCTAATTCTAATGGTTCACATGCTACTTGAATAGGGTATTCATTAAAATTAGCAATTTCGACTAGGCATTCGCAATTATTAACCTCAACTAAAGAATTGGGAATTTCAACATTTTTTGTTAATTGTTTATGATTTATTAGAAATTGTCCATTTTCATGTATAGCTGGCATTTTAAATATTTGTCTTGTTCTATGGGCGATCTTAACAATAGATTTATTAAATTCAAATGATATTGTAGTATATTTTGTATTCAAAAGTTTATTTTTATAATCTATATTTGCTTCCATTAAATTCAATTGATCAGTACCTATTATTCCATCATATTGACTAGAAAAATCAACAATATTATAAATGTAAACGTTATCAGGATCGCTAAAAGTTTGAAAACTTGGTACGCATAATTTATATTCATCCATTGTTGTTCCATGCATCGTTTTCATATCATAAGGTTCATAATGAAAATATTCTGAAAAATAATTGTTAGCCAATTTAGAAGAAATTGTAGAATGTGTTGCACCTGTGTCTATCAAAAATTGTGCACTATTCAATTCTGATAATAGAGTTTATTTCTATTATATGTGATGTTATATATGTTTGGATTGTCTGAGGCTGTTTCCGGAAAATTTTTATTTTCTGTTTCTACTTCTGTTATTTCGGGTTGTTCTGATTGATTTGATTCTAATTCTGGTTGACTTTTGAAAATTTCATCATCATCAACATAGCGAAAATACATACCATTTTCTTCGTCATAATATAAGTCATTACTCTCAATATTGTTAATTCTAGGTCTACATGAATTATGCTGGTAGATGGATCGATGTAAATGGTGTAAGGTTTCTATTAGAATATTGTTTTGCATAGAGTATCTTGTAGGAATATAATTTGTATTAAAATTTTGTGGACGTACTACTGTTTGTGGCATCTGATTTGCTTGATTAAATTGAGGTCTTTGATATTGATTGAACTGCATGAGTGGGAATTGAGTAACTTGTGCAATTCTTGGCAATTGTGGATATTTATCTACGGCTCGTACTCTTTGAATTGGTAGATTTAATGGATTAACTCGTAATAGTCTTGATTGTAATTGTAAATTTGAAATTAAATTTTTTGTTGTTGGTATCATTTGTTGTTGAAATTTTGTCTCTACGAAATGTCATATTAGAATTACAAAAGTATAACCAATTTTGTTGTTCAATGACACTTTGCATTGCTGCCTCTATTGTAGCTGGTTTCTCTAAGCGAACATATTCTCCTATTTTTTAATACCTGATTAATTGCCTAAGGTATAATTGTAAAGCTGTTTCTTTCATAGTTTGTTCCTTTAATTGTCTAAGTGCTAAATCATTTATCGTCATTTCTCTCGTTTTTTGAGTTCGAAAAATGATTTTTTTTATCTAGTGCGAGTGTGTTATCTACGTTTCGTTTGTGGAACACCTGCGACTTGTGATGATATTATTAGTTTATGCCCTTGTTATCGGAAAATACTGACCTTGATACCTTGTTGGATGGTTGTTTAGGTAAAGTGAAAAGTTACTGATTGATTTTCAGTTTTTAGAAATTTTATTTTGAACAATTCACGAAAACAACACGTTTACTTCCATTTACAATTTTCGTCCCTTATCGTAATTGCCGTACTTTATGTTTATCGCACTCTTTATTAGGTTAAAATCAAACGTGAACCGAGTTTTCGGGGTTCCCTTCATAACATCGTGCGCGTCCTCCATCGCTTTTTCTGCGTCGATATTTAGATAGTAAGTTCCGGGTCTCTTAAAGTCCGTGTGTTCTCCCAGGATGTTGGTCGGCTGCTCCTTGCACGACTCCATTCGCTCCCGCTTACACTCGCACTCCTTCCCGACCAGGTCGTCCTTCAGCATTCCGTATGCGTAAAAAAAGGGGGCGAAGCTGTGGTTCAAAAGAACTGAAATCGAATAGAAGCCTTATTAGTATTGCTGTACTACATCGAAAGAGGTATTATAAAAGTAAAGAAGCGTAAAGAATGTAATGAAATTCTTTACAGAATTCAGAATTCCTTTTGATCCCATTAAACCAGCGCCATCTTTGGTTCAACTAACTCAACATATCATTACAGGTAGGTTGAGTTAGATGCACCAGAACTGACGCGCTTTGAGTAACTGATTGCACGACAGCGCTGCCAGTATTAAAATATGAAAAGGGACTAAGAATGTTGAAAAAAAAAACAATTCTTTTACGTCACTTATACTTATATACGTTGTACATACTCATGGATGCATTTCCACCGCAGTTCACGTAGAAAGTAACTTGACCTAGTGGCACTGCCATCCCAAACATCAAGATATCAGTTATAACCACATCGACTTTGGTGGCGTCAGTTTTATATAAACGGTCAGTATTGGGTCTATCTTTAAAGTAAGGACCGCCGGGATCCAGGCCGGTTATCCTACCAAGTTTCTGCCCATTCGTCATCTCCTGAATATATTTTCCAACATAGCCGGATAGGTGGGCCCCGAACGAATGTCCTATGACGTGAAAGCTGCTTAAAGAAATGTCCTTCTTCTGCTGCAATTCGATGACCATTCGCGTCACTAAACCTGCTATCGGTCTCAGCCAAATCGCCGAATCTACAATTAGAGTTCTGGAATAGTGAGACCAATCTACGCAGATCACGTTTACGCCGGTCTTCATATATTTCTGCACGATTGGCCCGTAGAAATAGAACTGAGCTCCTGTTCCAGCGTCTTGCCAGCCGTGTATTAAAACCTTGATTGGTGCCTTGGTGATGTTCCCTAAATCGCTTAAACGTATCTCTCGTCCAGCAGAATTTTTATTCCACAAGTAAAATTTTATCTTATCTTCGTCTAATTTGAAAATGTCCGTTTTAGTTTTTGTTAAAGCTGAAACTGGGCTTAGTTGAGCTAGCGAATAGCTACAAATAAACAGGGAAATTAAAGACACCATGGTTCTAAGAATTACAAACACGTCTTCTACAGCTTACGTATGTTTCTGCTGTAGGCTATTTTCAGTTTCGGCTTTAAATTGATAGGTCTGGAATTCTAACGAGCAAGAAATAAGCACTGAACGTGTTGGCAGTGAAGTAAAAACTTTCCATTACTGATAATTGACACGTTTATTTTAACAATCTATGCTATTATACTAATAAGGAACTTAACTATACTGTAAACATAAATAAATGAACAAATATTAAGCATCAATCGTCAGTTTATTTAAAAAAATACACTTTTCCTTTATTAATTACGCTTGCGGGGAACCTTACTCCGAGGGGATTTCCGTTTTAAGATTTGGGGGATAGAGGTTATTAGTCTCCGAAAGGTCGACTTGGACTTTGACCCGTCGCTCCCACGGTAACGCACTGGGTGTTTAGCTGAGGATGGATAGCCCAATATACAGGTGTGGTAGGGGAGTTGCAGGAAAAGGAAAAATTAACTGAAACGTGAATAAATGAGCAGGGAAAGGAGTAATTCGGACTCAAAGAGAGGAAGTAACCCCGAAGAGCTGGAAGCTTTGAAGAGAAAAATAGGAAAGGCTGCAAGGATATGAAGACATTAAACCAGAACAGTGAAAGTTTGCTGGAGAGGCCAGTATCAAAATAATGCACGCAATGTGCTCCAGTATTTGGAATGGAGAAAAGATGCCAAAGGACTGGGAAACAAGTGTCATTATGCCAATCTACAAGAAGGGGGATTCCAAAGACTGCAATAATTACACGGGAATATCGTTACTATGTACAGCAGCGAAGATGTTTGAGTGCATACTGGAGGCAAGATTGAGGGATAGATTAATAACAATTGATTGCGGTAAAAGAAATATTTTCCCAATCCGTGGAGTTACATAGTGTCAAGTATATAAAATACATTAGTGACATCAAAACTTTCATAACCGTCCAACTTAAGAAAGAAACTTTCTTACTTGCCGAAAAGGATGAATACTCTCTTGCGAGTCGTAAAACATCCACAATCCACAGCATGGCCTGCCCGGAAGGAGAGAAATTGGCGGTGTGCTGAAGATCCACATCCTTTACCCTTTACCAAAAAATATCAAAGTTAACACATTTTTCGACCATTCAAACCAGAATATCCCTTTAATACTAACTATCCTTTAAACTTACCTCTTATGTATCGGACCTTGAGCGTTCGCTTTAAAGGCCTCCGATTAGTCAAAATTGTATTTAAAGCGCCTTTCTTTTGCGCGGCTCATCTCCTAGATCTGTATAGCTCACCAATGGCCCGATATTCCTCTCGAGCTCTCTAAGGTCGGGCGGCACATCACTCTTTTTTTTATTTCGTTGTTTGCCATCTTCGTTAACAACTTCCTTTTTCGCTTGTCTCATTGTATAAACGTCGACTTACGTAACAGTTTTGTCTATGAGCAAGACAATTTGCTTTGGTTTTTGGACATTGGAATGTTTTTGATACGTTTAAAAACAAGACTGGCTTTTGTCACTTCTATTTGCTTTTCTAGGTTATGTTAGCTGTCAAACGTAAGTAACGGCATCTCTTGCCGTTTGACTACTAATTTAATGAGCAGTCATTTTCGCAAGTTGAAATTTTTGTCCCTAATGTAGTTCTACGTCTAATTTGGAAGTTGTGAATGCAGCTTTAAAATGTTTGCTGCATGTATGTGTATTTCCCTTAAGAATGGGTTTTGTAAAAAAAAAATCTGGTAACACTCCTAACCAGTCTACTTTGTGTTGCTATTTAAATGTAGAGGCCTCTGTCAGTACTATATTGTGAATTTTTTTTTTAAATTCACCTATTTTTCCGTTTCAAAGATATTTTTAAATGTATTTATTACGCAAAATTTAAATTATAAAATTTATCTAGCAATTTATTATGCATCCAGTTCAATTATGTAGCAATTTATTTAGTAATCAGTCATTTTCGCAAGTCGCTAGATGGACCTACTCCAATATTTTAGAAGAACATTCAATATTAGAAAAAAAATCATTAAAACTTTATCTTAAAAAATACAATCTTTTAGCAAATAAAAACATGAGTTTAGAAAAGAACAATAATATAGAAAAGTGAAAAACACTATGAAACAGAAGCTAAAATGAAGTTAAGCATCACAAATCAACATTTGTGTGCAGATTTTTTGCAGTCTTAATACGAAATTTAGAAACGTTTTTGTTGGCTCATATCGATTGGACGTATCAATTTTAATATTTCCGAATTTTTTTATTGAATTACATAAGATGTCGTTGGGACCACTCATCTTATGTCATGGAAAGTCATCTTATGTCATGGAAAAGCTGATAAAGTTCGTGGGTCATTGAACCGCTTTATTGGAATGATCTGCAGCTAGATGTGATTTGAACTTGTCGAAAGTACTGTCACAATGCTTCTGAAAAATATATCTTTCGTGAATTCGCTAAAAAAGTTATTTCAAATGCCAAATCTCTATGATCATTGAACCACTTGATCTTAACAACTTTATCGAAACTGACATAGTGAGTTGCAGCAACAAAAGTGATCCAGGATGTTGTGTCGATCAACCCTTACAAATTTAAGAATTGAGTGGAATTAATTGGGTTCGTGGTGTTCTGTAGACAACGCAGATGAAAATTTGAACTAAAAGGTGACTGTGGTTGTATTCAACTACAAAGAGAAAACTATAATATTTGTGTTTACTGTCCCAGAAGATATATTTGCCAATATCTGGAAAGATTATTTGCCATATATCTGGTGGAATTTTGGCTCGCTGAGTTAGAAGCTCTAAGTGGTTATGTGTTTAGTACCAGAGAATGCCAATTATTGTTATTTTAAGAGATTGAGAATGTATATTTGGTGATTTAGGACCTTGTTAACTAATTACAATTCCATTCCAAGCCAATTTCTAGACATATTGCTTTATCACATATATTTGGTCCAGGATTTAGACTTTCTAACTTCGAAAACTTCGAAAATATGAAATATATCCGAAGAGAAGTGTAATTCTTTGGGCAATTAAAATAGCTTTATTACTATGGTTCAGTTTCTCAATTCACCAAAAATATTTCGCTGTATAAATGTTCTACATTTACGAGGGATGATCAATAAATAAGGTTACAAAATCCCTATGTTTCACTGCAGATTTTGTAACCTTACTTATTGATCGACCCTAGTAAACCACCTGAACCTACCTTGTCCTAAATCTGAGAATTTTGGTAGTGGAAGTAGGATCATTATAACAGATTCTAACATTTTGTTAAAACTATGTATCCCACTCCAAGTCGCTAGATTTTTTTATGATTTTTGGTACCTTTGATGCAAAAAATATCCGCGATCCTGACTGCGAAATTTTTTTAGTATTTTTTTCGTGATCAGCATAATAAACTACTACTGGAATGTTGGTTGTTATTTAATTTTGATCTTTTTTGAAGCACTGTGCCACGGTTGTCGGATGTTTCATCAATATTGCCTTATTGTTTCTTTTTTGAATGAAAAATTTAATTTTCTTCGCCACGTAACGTTCTCTCCGACAATGTTGGTAAATCTGGATTTTCATTCTTAATTTGCATGTACAATTCTTTTACCGTTGGAAATTTCTTCTTCACCTAATCACATGTATTTCTTCCTACCGATTTTCTGTTTAAAGGGCTCTTCTTGCTCTTTATATTCTGCAGCCACCCTTTCAACGGTTGCTGTACTAACCTCTGTACCTTTAGCAGTTCTTTCTACCACTTCGTTCAATGCAATTGTAGAGTCTATAGTGGTTTTTTCTTCTTTAAAAAATATTCTCGCATTTATGATTGTTCGTTTCACTTCTTTGGTACAATGTTTTTCTTTGGACAATCCTACTGACTGCGCCAGTTCTTTTAGCTTGCAATCAAGTTTATTATGGAATTTATGGCCGATTTTATTAAACATACATGTGTCGAAAGTGGCACCGTTTAGAGATCGGGGGGTTAAGTGAGGGAAAGTCGTGTGAGTGTGCCACACTAGTTGATTTCGACAATGTTTTCTTAATTTTCGACTTCATCGTTATCTTTAGATTATGCCCCCTTGATATTCCAGCCCAAAAGAAAGACCTTTCTAAGACTTTATCTTCTCCTAGTCAGAGTGAACACCTTCGTTGAATAGACGAATCATCTTCATCAGGGCTACAATTAAAGAGGAGTGTCGTTATAGAAAAGTGAAGTCTAAGGCGTAAGAGAGCACCTGAAGATTCTCTTCAATGCTGTAAGCAAGCATTGAAGAGCTTTCACAAGCTTTCTCAGCTCGAAAACAAGTTATCATATCTTCATTTCTAAAAAGCTCTGCTCAAAAACCTCTTCTGGAGAAACAATGCATAGCCAATTTTTGTTAAGTATCGGTTATTGAACTGCCATGCTACATAAACAAAACTCACTGTCTTGCATTAACTTTAACAAACATTTCAAGTAAGAAAGCAGAAGAGAACGAATTTATGGATGAATTAATACTAATTTATCTCAAATACTTAACCAATTTCAGAGAATTCTTCTTTACCAGAATTAATTTTCAGAGTAAAAGTGTGGAGTACGATGGGAAGAGGTTCTGTACTCGTGGTACTTCATGGTTCTGCCGTCTCAACTGGGATCGGGAAATCTCATTTTGAATATGCTTTCGGGGGGTATCTTCCGACCTCCTCATCAGCTTTACAGTCTGTCCTGGGCGGTTATCTTTTGTTCTGCGCTGGTGTCAAGTTCCGACCCGACCGGCCGAGGTGTCACAGCCCACTTCGAATGTACGACCGGCTCTTTTCTCTCGCGGGACCAACAGGCCCGACGAACCGTGCGAAAGGAAACGGATCGTAAAAGCTAGTGGCGCCACTAGCTCGTCGCAGTAAAATGAAAGTGCGCCCGTGTTTGCCTTTAATTATTTCGACGGATTACGACGCCACGCCGAACCCGCGGTTTTCTGATTAAAGCGAAAACGCTTGCCGCTCTGAAACGAGCAATTATACCGACGTGGCCTTTGGAGGAATTGTATGCGTTAGGTTTGAAGAAACTGTACCGTTAGTAAAAGACGCCAGACACCCTTGAGGAAACCATGTGCGAGTTTTAATCATCAGCGATGATTAGTGAATCATAGTGAACATACTTGGGACCTTATAAGATAATGCTGTATATCTTATATTCTTAAACGCGCTAATCTTGTATACAAATATATTTGCACGGGTCGTCTGCGGAACGGAAACATAAGCGCGGGTGATATTTGCAGGAACTAGAGAAATCGATTGAGATAGGTCTCAATGTTCGGAAAACTCGTTTTAATCGTTTATGAGCGTTTGAAAATCGGCAATAAAATTGTCGGGAAAAATCGTTCGACTACGCAACCAGTCGTACAACAGGATAATCTTGGTTGCATATATGAACTAGCTCGGTCTGTTAGTTTGTACGATGGCGCTATCCGGCCAAGCTCTGTTAGGGGTGGAAAACAATGTTTTTTTAAATGTTTTCCCCCGAGCGAGCTCGGTCTTCCAGGTACTACTGCATTAATACTGCATAATTCTTAGATTAAAGTATTTACATAAGCACTTTTCTTCCAGACAGGTACACAGAATCAAACTTGCTCGATAATCATGAATTGCAGGACCTATCCTGCACTAGAATCCAGTTATATGCTCCTCTAACTTGTTTCAATCGCTTACAAATTGGTCGGCGGGAAATGCAGTTTCCCCAGTTGGAACGGTGTAAACAGGGCCGTTCATCGTCGGGTGTGGGGCGCCACCTCGGGGGACAACGGGGGAATCACGCGTCAGAAGGCAGTATCCGCTGTATCGCTCCGCCACCTTCCAGTGGATGTTTGCCAGCGGCACGGTCGGGGAGACGATTATCCGCGCTTAAAGTTTCCATGGCCCCTCCTGCGAATCGACACGTTCTCACTTTATACCGCATTGCGTCTCTGCATGTCGCTTAACGCCGTCGCCGCCCCCCGGCGATTGGGGGACGTCGCCGTCCCCCGCGGGATAGTTTACATGCAGCCAGTGTTTAGTGTCGCCAGGTGGCCGCAAATGCTGCGCACCCCTTTGGGGTAATTTAGGTCTGACACCAGTTGTTCGAAGCTCCGAAATTCCGCGTCGCAGTAGACCGCACGCGGGACGGAGGATTCTTTCAAGAAAGTTAATTTCGTCGGCTTAGTTATGAGCGCGATGCCGTAAAAATCCTAAAATTTCATTCTCTCTCTTTCTCCCTCGACTCCTCCGAAGGTCCCAAAGGAGGGAAGTTCGTGTAATAAACCGCTAAGGAGATTTCGTAAAATTTAATAGGCTACCGATTCCCGGAGAATTTCAGTCACGAAGACAGCGTTGCGGTGAACGCTACACGGTATTAACTAATTCTAAACTGTATTCAATGTCATTAAGTATTATAGGGTTGTAGATAACACTTAAAAACACCGATAAACGCGCTACGGTGCAAGTGCAGGCAACCAAACATACACAAGTTTGCGCATGGGCACAACTAAAGGCACTGTCTTCATTGACACATTGATCAGCAGAGTAACACTTTATTTTATGCAATTTATACCCACATCACAGTTGTTTATTGTTCGAATTACAGCTGTTACTTTCACCTGGCAGACTAGATCCCCCTGAATTGTAGCATTGGGATGTTTTCAAACGCTCAACCCCTCGCGAAATGATTTCCAATTTTCATTTTAAAAACGAGCATTATAGAAGAGTTAAACAAGTATGCCCGGCTACAAGAAAAAAACGGACAAGGCCTCAAAAAAGTGCACTCCAACATGGACAAAGATTCAACATCGAGGAACACAGAAATCTACGTCCGAAGCCGCATGGAGATCCTTCAAAAACTCTGGGAAGAAATCCAACAAAACCACGCAGAAATGGAGAAGATGAAGAATCCCAGTCATCCGTACTTTATGAACAATTACTACGAGCAACCCAAGACAGCT
>JAWQRJ010002355.1:0-13695 GCA_033557515.1 Diorygopyx duplodentatus | reverse complement strand
GCAAGTAAAAAATATTATAGTTATATGTAAGGAAACTTCCTTACAATTCCTTCTATATTCTATTATTTTGAGAGAAATTTAACAAATCGTCCACCTTATAGATATATTTTATATTTTCATCTTTCATAACTTTAATTATACATATCCCCTAAAGTAGAGGAGGTAAATAAAAAATCGTGAATAAAAAAGAAAATACCAGTTAATTTTCTGGCAGAAATCGTCTAGAATATGTTCTTAAAACGAGTAATTTAAGAGAAAATAAAAAATTTCAACACAATTCAGTTTTATCTAAAAATTATTTTTTTTTCATATAATCAAAGAAATCTCTGGAAATATTGGAGGTACAAGAAAATTTGAACATAAAAAATCAAGTACGAGTAATTGTTGATGCAAAGACCCTAATGAAGTTGTTTTGAATTACATAATTTTGAAGAAATTTTAAAAATTACACGGACAAAATACAATTTTATTTTCTGCCCAAGGGGAACATCTAATTTTTGCTGCTTTCCTAACTTTGCTTAAAGATATCTGCTCAAGTAGGGGAGGTGGATAAAGAATCTTTTGTAAGAAAAGAAAGATATGTTAATTCTCTGTAAGAAACCACATACAAAATATTTATAGCACCAATAAGTTAAGAGAAAAACTAGAAATTGCAGAAAGGTACAGTTTTGTCCAAAAAATACGATTTACTGAATGCAATCAAAGATATGTCGGAAAATATGAAAGAGACGGGAAATTTTTGCAAGTAAAAAATAATTATCAAATGATGTTATATAGGAAACTTCCTTACAATTCCTTCGGCGTTCTATTAGTTTAAGAGAAATTTGAAAAATCGTCCACCTTATAGATATATTTTATATTTTCATCTTTCATAACTTTGATTAAACATATCTACTAAAGTAGAGGAGGTAGATAAAAAATCTTCAATAAAAAAGCAAAGACCAGTTAATTTCCTGTAAGAAATCGTATAGAATATGTTCTTAAATTGAGTAATTTAAGAGAAAATAAAAAAATTGCAACACGATTCAGTTTTATCTAAAAAATATTTTTTTCTTCATATAATCAAAGAACTCTCTGAAAATATTGGAGGTACAAGAAAATTTGGAGATAGAAAATAAAGTACGAGTAATTATTGGTGCATAGACCCTAATGAAGTTATTTTGGATTGCGTAATTTTGAAGAAATATCAAAAATCACACCGGCAAAACAATTGTTTTTTTCTGATGGATGATGTATCTAATTTTTGCATCTTTCGTAACTCTGATTAAAGATACCTGCTAAAGTGGGGGAGGTAGATAAAAAATCTTCAATAAAAAAGCAAAGACCAGTTAATTTTTCGTAAGAAATACGTTCTAGAATACGTTTTAAAACGAGTGATTTAAGAGAAAATCAAAAAATTGCAACACGATTCAGTTTTATCTAAAAAAATTCTTTTTCTTGATACAACCAAACATATCTCCGGATATAAATTCGGGACCAAAAAACGAGTTGTAAAAAACCGGGACAGGGACTGTCCCGGGAAATTCGCGACGTATGGTCACCTTAGCTATTCTGTCTCAGTATTTTCATTTTGTGTTTTAGTTTGAACTAACTTTTTGCATCAGACCACTGTTGCCGTACTTTTCTTCAACTGAAACAGTCCTTTCCATATTCCTTCCTTGAAAGCAAACAACCGGAACTACCGCAAGGCGTACTTGCACGTTGACCTTTGGGACCGTTCCCTGGCGGAAAAGAAAAGTGTGGAAAATAACTGCACTTTTTTTCCACGCTAACGGCACATGCTAACGATTCCCCAGATAACTTGACAATGTTGCGTCGCTCTGTTACATTACGAAATCGACGTAGGCAAATGTCATTCGAGGATAATTGCAATTGGCGATGCAATCCATTAGCTACAGTAGTGAAAGGATGATGAACCCGTGGGGATCTAATGTTTGAAAGTAAAAGTGCTCATTGCGGTCGAATTACCGACACTACAACTTTCGGTTTGCCATGAAATTCATCTAAAAGACTTCCAGTCTTTCGTGACAAAGGTATTATGGAAAATTTTAATAAAGCCTCTAGCAACAGAGTCTATTGCAATGGCCATTATCGCATTGAGAGTTTGTTTAGAAGTTTGCTGAATAATAATTATGTGTTATAAGAAGAAAAACTTCATGAAAACAATACTATTATACAATTCTTTTTATTCTGCAATCCTGCAAAAATTACACAACATATTAACTTTTCATGTTATGTACGCTTCAAAACACACCAGGATTTCTAATCTCGCACACTTACTACTTCCACCTCTTATCTAACGAATGCTAAACCTGAAAACGCAGCCTAAATTTCAAATGAAAGTAACAACGAGCAGAAATTGTCGCAGTGGGCCACATTTAATCGATCGAATGGGATGGCTGATAAAATGTTATAAAACATTCACATCTGATTGAGAGGCATCGTCTGGTGCCCCAGTTTTCCCTTATTTATGGAAAATTGTCGACAGTGCACGATCGGTTCTACCACGTGCTTATTACGAGAAAACTGCATAACGTCAACCGTATTTCCACGTTTCAACAAATGGGCCTTGACATTCTTAGATATTGCCACGGACGGAATAAAGATATAACTACACAATACCTTCGTTTGCAAAAATGTTGAAAGCAAAATGATTTTTTTAGAATTGCGAATTGGAATTTGTCCCGTCTTCAATCTTAGGAATAAGAACCAACAGATTTTTCCTTACCTGTACTTCAGATAGCTCTGAAAAGGCTGAAGCCGCTGTTGCCAGTCGCACCACAGCTACCAGCGACAACAACGAGATCTCCAGCTGCAATCGACCCCACATTTCCCCCCAATTAGTCGACACTTCCCCATTTACCAAGGGGCAATTAAAACGTGCATGTTTCTTCTCTTCTGGTGCGCAGGAGCTCTGCTCTATTCTCTCCTCCGAAGACTCGACGCACCACTCGCAAAAGTTCTTAACCCAGTTCGCACGAGGGGGAAATCATTGCGAACGGCGGCCGTTGTCGTTTTCTCCAAGATGATAAATAATTAATATTTCGAGCCGCGGAGAGTACTGGAGCAGCGTGAGACTTGCTCTCTGGTGCACTGCAGAGAACGACGCACTTTCGTCAACTACACCAGCCGTCGGTGCAGACCGAGAGTTGGTCGCGAATATCTGCTCGGTCGGGAGGCTGGAGGATAGAAAAATGCTCATTCCCACCTACCTAGATCGGCGAACCGTGCCGCGTGTGTCTTTTGTCTAGCCGACAAGTTTTTTCCGTTGCCCCAGAGGCGGATGTCTGCGAAAATTTGGCCGGGAAATTCGCAACACGCCGCGGTAATCGACAATCGAAATCGATTTGTCGCAGATAAAATCTGGATGGCGCAATCGAGGAATTTGCTGGCGGCGATTATGTCCAATGAATCTAACGGAGGTAGTAACTAAGTCTGAATTGGGGATTAGGATCTAGACAACTTGGACAATACCAGAAAATACAGAAAGATGTGCTGCTACACAGACAATACCACTAAAGGATTTAATAGAAAGTGGTGTGTTGCTAAAGAGAATAAAGAAGATTACCTTCTTCTAAAGCACTTTCTCACAGTTTCAAAATAAAGAATCCCTTCTGGTATTATTACTGGCGCTCGACGCCAAATTTGTTAGAAGAAACCGCTAAAGATTCCTAGATATCGCCACAAACAGTTTCCCCAAAGTCAGCAAATAATATTTCAACAAATCCTGAATCCAAAGAAGACAATTATGCAGAAGAAAATAACTGATAATTCCAAAAATCTAAGGAAGAATGAATCGACGAATTATAAATATCGACGAAACATCACCTGAAGAAAAAATAATTTCTTTACACCTGCCTCAAAGAAAAAATCAAAGAAACGATGAACGAAACAAATAAAATAAACAATGCTTAGAATAAAACCGTGTTATAAAAATGAAGAAATCAAGTGAAGAGTGTATTATCGATAAAGCTCCACCTGTAGGAAAAAAACAATTTCTTCATACCTACTTCAAAAAGACGCGCATAAAATGAAGAACTGGAAGAAGCAGCGATCAGTGCAGAAACTAACATTACAGCAAACAAACAGCATTTATCAATTGGTCTAATTTTATAATTAGAAATAAATAGAAATATTACTTAAAAGCCGTTACTAAACTATCTTCAGAGCATTCGAATTTTCGTACACTTTCGTAATAAAATAAACTGAAATTGTCAAAATTCAATTTTCTGTGTTACCTTTTATACTTTGTCTGTTGTTTGAAATGATTGATATTATTCGGTAAATATGACTACTTAAGGTTAGTTTTTCCAAGGAAATCTCTTCCCAGTATCAAAAAGCGTAGACCTTTAGAAAAAGATGATATTACTAGGAAGATTAACGTTGAGAAAGTTTAGTCCTTAAGCCCTTAAAACCTTCAAGACCAGTTTTTGATCAAAGCAAATTGTAGCGTATTAGAATTTTTAAGTTCTCTTTCTCAATAAAATCGTCTTTTTTTGTTTGTTCGATTGTTTATTTCGGAACTGATCACAAGCAATCGTGTTGGATTGGGTTGGGTTTGACGTCATCAATCTTTTCAAAGAATTTTTTTCATATTTTGGACGTCATAATGTAACGTGCGTCTTCCGATGCTAAAAATGTCCCAGCATTGTCCTCGTTATCGATTATCTATGCAGTCTTGGCCCACTGTGTGATATAGTTCGTACCAGTTCCAAAGGGGTATAAGGGTTTGATTGATGGATCCCATTGTGCTCGGAAATTAACTTCCTTCCGTAGTTAAACTTGTAATTTGCCTCTCAAGGATATCGCTGCCAGGGCTTTTGGTAGATTTGTTTACAAATGAAATCCCTAATTAGAAAACTATTTTTGCTACGTTTTTCAAATTCTAGGTATACTTCAGATCAGAACAAAAAACATCAGATGCTTATATTTCTTTTTCTGGGTCTAAAGCAATAAAGACGTAATTTAAAACACTAATGAAATAATAAATGTGTTTATATTATATGTTTACAATATTCTGCAGTGTTTGTAATGAGGCATTTATGTTTACATTAAATGATAATTTTTACTGGGAATTTATTACCTTTACAGAACAAACCCATTGAAATACTGATATAGATTTTCAAGGTGACAAGTAGAAATGTCCCCGACACGTGATGGACTTTCCGATGAACACGTGTTCGGAAAATTGGGAAATTATATAGGTGTTAATACAACAGTCTTGTTTGAAAACGTAATCGTCTCATCGATTCTTGTCATCCACCCAAAATTACGATCAGTCAGTCATTAAATGTTTAAAAATAAATTCCTAATTAGTTCGGTTCGGTTTCTCTTTCTGAAAATATTGAATAAAACGGTAGCATACATATTAAGTAAACCTATAGATTACATTAAAAAATTGTCACGTAGTTCTAAGCTATATATGTAAAAGTTACGACCGGTCTCGCGTCATTGAAAGGTTATGCTGCATTGTTTCTTAATTGTTATTTTAGGATAACCGCATTGGTCGGATATCTTGGCAATCGATGCCTTCAATTGTTTTCTGCTGAAATCATTATCATGCAAACGTTGTCGCTGGACACTAATAAGTTTGTCGGATCGGTTATTGGAACAACAAATTATTGATTTGCCTTCCTTGAGAAATAACCCAGTTCACCTGGATTATTATATTCACCTGGACCCCTGGATTTATTTTCTGGGAAGCATCTTTCTGGTATCCTAAAGAGAGCGTATCCCAAATTTGCATTCCAGGATAGTACGATTTTAATTCATTTTTGAAGCTATGCGGATCAAACTGGATATGTAACATCCTTAAGAGACCACCAAAAGCCTTCCTTGAAAAAGAACTCAATTCGCCCTTTTAGTTTATGACCAATTGAGTTTTTGATGATTTTCATTAATGATAGTGAATCCCAATTATACTTTCATGGAAATTTTCATCCACGCCTCTCTGCCTTACCCAACAAGTTAACAAAAAGTAATTGCCACACGACCCTTCGCAGATGCATCGTTAGAGAGTCCATTGAAAACATTTTTTTGTGACGTCAAATGGGGTGGCCGGATGAGTCATACGGTCCAACTTTTCTGCACTTCCCCGTTCAGTTGAAATCGCTGCCAGCAGCGCAAGGCGCGCCATATTCCTCGCTCCGCCGGCTTATTTTAACGATTCCATCGGCCAAATCTAGTCGCGCAGTCTTCATTCAGCCGTTGCCGTTGGTTCGCGTCGCCGCCTCGCTCGCAAAACTCCGAAGAAATGTTCCGAATCCCGCGCTCCTCTTTTCTGCTCGTGGTGCTTTGCCTGGCGTCGGTGCTGTGCCAGGACGAATCCAAACAGGAAGGCGCCGAAACGGCCGCGGACGGCGGAGCGGAGGAAACCAATTCTTCAGCGGAAGCCGAAACCAATTCTCCTTCTGTTTCTTCAGCGGAAGATGCCGGTTCCAAAGATGTTAATTCCAAAGGTGCCGGAGGAAGCACGGAATCGTCGACGATAGTGGACAAAGCTGATACCCCGGAAGACGATTCGAAGAAAAGTTCGGAAATGGAGCAGGGTCAAAGTGAAGAAAGTGGACAAAAAGATGATAAGGATGCTGGTGGTAAAACTGTTGCGAGTACAACTGTGTCTGCGGCCACTGAAGCACCAAACAAGGCTGAAAGGAAGGATGAATCGCCGACTAGTGCACCAAAGGAAAAAGCTGATGGAAAAAATGGAGTGACCAATATTTTCGCATCGGTCTTTGTAGTATGCTTAAGTTTTGTGGTATTATTGGTTTGAGTTGCCTTTTGGTAAGTAACAAAAGGAATGTGATGGAACTTTATAGTGGACGAAGTTACCATGAAAAATTACCTTAAACCTAAGTATTCTATTTTCTAAGGGAAATATTATTTAAATTAATCTGTGTTAATTCCTATTGTAAAATGTAGAGTTTGCCTGAAATTACATCCAGTAAAGAAAAATATTATTTTCCACAATTTTCGAAATTAGTTGTAATCGTGATTAAATCTAACTTTAATTGCGATTACAATTAATTTAATGAAATGATGTAATATTTTTAGCAAAGACTAATAAATCTAACAAAGATTAGATAAATTGTGTAAATTTACGTATAAATATTCATGTGGAAATCTTTGCTAATTCCTACTGTAAATGTAACGAATTCACTTGACCCTAATTGTGGAAAATAATATTTCGAACATACATTTTGTACTTTCAAGGAAACTATTAATAATTAAAAGTAGCCACGTCGTTGTATAAAGATGTAAAATAAAATTTACTTTTCGTATAAGCTAAAAGAGAATCTAAAATAGTTTATATTAAAAATAAAAATAGTTTATGATGAATATGTTCCCTTCAATGTACTTATCTTATAGCTACCAATAGCTTTATGTGATTTATTGCTTACGTTTGTTTAAATCAAACTGTACGATACGCTTTACATTAAACCGTTTGCAATCGTTCGCATTGTCCGACGCACTGCAAATAATGTCCCGAAAGGAAACCAGTTTGTTCAATAGCTCTATTGTGACAAACACACCTGGCATTTCTCAGTGCAGGAGGCCCACCTTATCAGCAAAGGAATACAAGAAACACAAGCGACAACTTTGCTCTAGAAAAGTACAGAAGTTTGCTGATAAAACTGGAATTTTTGCCCATAAAGCGAACTGAAAAAAAAACAGAGTTAAAGCGTCCTTTAAAGATAAGAAAACGTGTAATTATGAAAAGGAATAAATAAACTTGTATTTTAAGTACGTTTCGTGTTTGTTTTTTTTTGTCCTGGCTTTTTTATTGCATCGAAATTTTAATTAAAAAAAAAGTGAACGGAATTGACGAAACTACTACGGAATTGTATTTCCATTTCATAACGAATGAAAGCGTTAACAATTAATTCTGCTGTCAAAAGCATAGATGCGAAACAGAAAGTAATAAAAGTTATTAGCAATTTTTTTGATATAAACGTTTTCTTAGAAAATTTATTAAAAATAAATCTAATCTTGAATAAATAAATCTAATCTTGGATAAATAAATTTAATATTAAATAACCTAATATTTCTTTAGTAAATTTTCGCAGGCGACTTGAATATTGTATAGTTTGAAGCATGAATTTGTTCAATAACTACTATGCAAGGTACTTAAGTTCAATGCGATTAAACGAGTGGTAGTTACAACGTTTGTTGGTATTATTCTCACAACGTTCTCGTTGTTAGTGTTTGGTTTTATGGCCGCCAATAAAAATGGAGTAGTAAAATCCCTGTAAAGTCGGAAGTCGATATAAGAATATTCGATAATGTAAAACCTTGAGGTAAACCTTATAATTCCTAACACATATCAAATCATTTTCCTTAAGTCGGATTTTTTGTGAATTTCGCAAGAATATAGGATAACGGAAAATTGTCTGCGCAAATATTTGAATATGATTCGTGTATTTCTGTTCAGCTATAAAAAAAAGGAAGTAAACAAACTGTGTGGACTTTACATTCGTCGTTTATGTGCCACCGCATGAAATATTTTTTATTTGATTGCTTATTCATACCTGATTAACAATATATTGGGGGGCGAGGCCTTTGTATGAAATACAGAGGCCCAGGGAATATTTTTTACATAATTTATAACATAAACTATTGTTCTAAATATCTGGTGTAAATCCTCACACGATTTTCTCTTACTTAGTTTAAACTCTATGAAGATTGCAAAATATGAAGTAGTTTTAACGTAGTAATTTAAAGCAGTTTTCCTTGTATGGGGGGAAAATGTATTATAATACTTGATTTTAGGTGAAAAAAAACTTTGAAAACTTTTTATTCCATATAAGTATTATAAATGGGAACAAGAAATAAAACAAAAATAAAGTAAATAAAAGTTTTATTGGGTAACTATTTTATTCGGAATATTTGTTTTGTGCCACAATCCTAATCTAAAATCTAAACAGTAGAAAAGAGGAATTTGGGTATTTCCAATTACAAAAGTAGTTTTATTAAATAAATAGTACAATTAATTAATAAGTGTAAAACCGAACCAACAGGTGAAATTAAAACTTTTTTGGGAATTCATTTTGTAATAGGTATAAAACCTTTGCCCAGCTACAGAGATTACTGGAGTTCAGTTTCTGATTTTCGCGATAGTTATATTAGTAAATTTATGCCAGTCAATAGATTTAGTTGGCTTCTAATTCACATACATCTAAATCACAATTCGTTTTTACCAGGTAGAAATTAATCCAATTTTGACAAATTATATAAAGTACGGCCATTCCCTGATGAATTATTAAAAAAAAAGTTTTTGAAACCAGATGAGTTTTTTTGACAATTACTGAACCTATGATTAAATTCAAAGGTAGGAAGTTCATTAAAACAATATATGCTAAAAAAGTCCATCAAAAGAGGCTACAAAATTTGATCAAAGGAGGCTTTAACAGATAAATCAGGTTATCTATATAATTTTGAAATATATTCTGGCAAAAAAGGTGGAACAATAGGAAAAGATTTAGGAGGAAGAGTCGTTAAACATTTAATGGTAGGTTTGCAAAAAAAAATCATCGTTTATTGTCTGATAATTATTTTACTTCCTATCAATTCTAGTACAATTGAAAAACAAAGTAAACTCCTTTGTTTTTTTAGCCTAGCTAAAATTTTTCCGAACCTAATAAAAATGATTCAAATTTTTACTATCTTTTCTAGTTATTATTAGTTACATCAAAATACATAATCTATATATTTCATGTTATTTATACGTTTTCTGCTTCTCTATATATAAAAGAAAATTAAAAAGAAAAAAAAACTAAAAAGTGTAAAAATGTTGTTTTCCAGTTTACTTAAACAATGGTTACTTCTTTATTCTTTATAAGTTCACTCCCATATGGAGAAGATGATGCTATCTGCTTTTTTATTTATCAATAAATAATAAAATCAATATATGCAATGATATTTTTAATGTTTTCAATTTTTGTCGTTTGTAATTATTTGTTTGAAGTTTATTAAATGAAAAGATATTTTATTAAGTAATATTCATAAAAGATATTTCATTTTTAACAAAACCGATTGATATCCTGTATTGAACAGTATTTATCATTTTAGAAAGACAATTTCGAAAAATGAAGGTAAATTATAGCTTTACAGTTCAACTAATTAATTTCATTTCTTTAAAATCTGCTTTAATAATTCCAGAAATTTATTGAAAAATTCGCAGATTGTAAAGAAAATTGTGCACTTGTGGATAAAAATAATATTCACAAGAACTGACATTTTAAGTCAAACATGACATTTTAAGCTTGACAATAATTAAAATGTAATTTTACATCAGTTTTTTAGAATTTTAGAACGGTTTGATTTTGGAACGAATAATAAAACATAATCAATTACCTGAGCATACTTTTCGTGGCCATATCGAACAGTTTGATGGCCCCTTCATCGCCGCTCGCGCATATCACAGTAGAATCACAGTGGAATTTCCTCAGAAATATTACAAATCAAATCTCCTCTTCGTAAGTCTTCAATTTCCAGAGATATCGAAAAATGATGCTTTGGGGTTGAATGTACGAAACAGTAAATCATTGGTTTCTCAAAATTGTTGGAAACATCTTAGAGTTTCCTCAGAAACTCAAGGATGACAACGACAATTTCATGGTTGGCGATTTGAAGGAAACGACTCTCGCAAACCACTATTGGTTTTTGTCAAAATTAGTTTAATCACATTAGAATTTCCTCAGAACACTACAAATCAATTGCCGTCTTCATAAGTCTTCGATTTCCATAGATATTGAAAAATGATGATTTAGGGTTGAAAGTACGAAACAGTAAGCAATGATTGGTATTTCTCAAAATTGTTGGAAACATCTTAGAGTTTCCTCAGAAACTCATGGAAGACAACGCCAATTTCATGGTTGGCGATTCGAAGGACGACTCCTTCAAACCACCATTCGTGCTTGTCAAAATTAGTTTAATCACATTAGAATTTCCTTAGAAACACTACGGATCAACTCTCGATCTCTCGGATCCGTAGTCTTGTCTTCGTAAGTCTTCAATTTCCAGAGATATCGAAAAACGATGATTTGGGATTGAAAGTACGTAAAAGTGATTGCAATATTATCTTATTATATCAGTACTTATTCTTCCACAAAGAATAAAAGTTGTAAAAAAAATACAAAAATAAAAATCATACAGCCATATAAAAAAATTAATGCTAGAAATAGTAGACCCAAAGCAACTAAATATTTTTTTTATATTGATAATAATAACTAATCAGAGTATTTATGCAACAACTGTTAAACGTATAAATTATTTACATGTCATTTAAACCACAATTCATATCACTATAGCAAAGCACTGATGATAAAATAAATAAAGTGCACAGATTAATGTTAATGAAACAAAAATCACGATCAAACCATTCTTTAACTTTCAGTCACTATGGTCATCTTGTTGTCTTCGTGGGAAATCGTAATGTTCGAAGAGTTGGTAGGAATCGCGCATTCGTCAAATGGAAAAATTATGCTGTCTTTCGTAATCTCTATACCATCGCCATGGTTGTTGGATGTTTCGGGCTCCTCTATTGAATTTTCCGATATTGTTATTATATTTTGCATGCGAACGACCTTTCCAGTCGTATCTTCCAGTTTCTCTTCTTGTTTCCCATTTTCTTCAGTCACCATAAAAAGTTTGTATAAAGTCTTCCTGGCCTGCGATTCAGGTATGATCATTAAAGATCCTGGTTCTAAATTCCTGGCGTTTTCTTCACTGTTACCCGATAAATCATCCGTCGTTTTCTTAGCTTCCCTCGGCATGGTTGCTCTTTTACTATCGCCACTTTTCTCTGAGGAAACGTTCGGTCTATACTCCTCATCCGAACCATCTGTGTCCTCCAATAAAGAGTTGATTCCTTTCCGCAAATTCTCATAGGGATGTTTCTTCTTCCGCTTTCTCTTCGGTTTTTCATCCTTTTTAACCTCCGTCGGCTCATTCACTTCTGGAGCGCTACCATCAACACCGACCAAACCCTGCCTTTTCTCGTACTTCCTATCTAACCTCTTCCGTTTCTCCCGTTCTTTAGTCTGCTTGATTTGCTCGGCCCTTCTCTGTTTCTCTACCACACACCTCTCGTGTTCCTCCAAGTCCTTCCTCAATTGATTCATGTCAAACTCAACCGGTTGCATAACCGCGCGGTCAATCAGCGTCTTGTTCACCTTCTCCTCTCGCTTGAACTTCAGCTTCAGCTCGCGCCTCGTCCTCTTCGGGAACAGTTCGCACATCATTGTGAAGTCGGTGCCGATCGTGTTCAGCGCCTTGTAGAAGCGCAGCGTCTCCTCGTTGGTCCAGTCCTTCGACCGCTTCGCCCGCTTGAACACCCCGTATGCCGTGTCGAAGTCCCCATCGATCACCTCGGCCATTTCCATCGCGTGCCGCGACTTCTTCGTCTCGACGTTCTCGATGACCAGGCTCTTCTCGTCGATGACGATCTCGCCGTTTGGCCCGACCTTGATCTGCGGCGCCAGCGCGTTGTCGTCGTCCTCGTCGCTGCGCGCGCGGCTGGGATCGTCCGCCTCTTCGTCGTCTGCGTCGTTTGTCGGGGTCAGAGGCGATTGGGTATCGTCGCAAATCGTGCTCGACGTTTCCCTGCGGACTCGCGGGTTCATCGGATTTGTCGTCGGGTTGTAGTAGATTAAATCGATCATGGTTAGCTTTTGCTTGTCGGGTTTGCCGTTTGCGAATTTTTGATAGAAATTTCTCCTGGCCGCAGCGATTTTGCCATATTCGGAACGTCTATATTTTTTAGGAGGGTTGGATGGGACGTCTTTTCGAGTTGGAGATGCAGCTTCGGTTCTGGGTGGTGGTTGGACGTCTGTAGTAATGGAAGCCACGGAACAAATCTGTAATGAATCAAGTATTAAAAAAAAATTTTTAATGCGCAGTCAAATCCTTTTCAAAGCATAATTATTTGAAAGATAATGAATAGAAGGTTAGAATAAACATTTTCGTACCGAATCGTTTCGCACCCTACTGTACGAACTCCTACGGCTGTCATCTTCCGATTCGCTGGCGCTGCCTATGCTGAAACTGGTTCGTCTTTTGTGCAACTTTGGGGCTGGTTTTATTCGCCTGTTTAGCAGTTTGCTGGGACTTACGGGCGGAAGGGGGTATTCAGTGTCTGATCCGCACTTAGCTATGTCTTTCTGAGGAATAATCGTTGGTGCTGAAAAACAACGTATGTGTGCAAAATTGACACTTTGAGGTTTGTCAAAATTGTTGAAAATTCAATCATCATTGGTTTGTGTCAAAATTAGTTTAATCACAGTGAAATTTCCTTAGACACACTACAAATCAACTCTCATCTTCCTAAGTCTTCAATTTCCAGAGATATCGAAAAATGATGATTTGGGGTTGAAAGTACGAAACAGTAAATGATTGGTGTTTTTCAAAATTATTAGAAACATCTTAGAATTTCCCCAGAAACTTAAGGATGACAAGGACAATTTCATGGTTGACGATTTGAAGGAAACGACTCTCGCAAACCACTATTGGTTTTTGTCAAAATTAGTTTAATCACATTAGAATTTCCTCAGAACACTATAAATCAATTTCCGTCTTCATAAGTCTTCAATTTCCAGAGATATTGAAAAATGATGATTTAGGGTTGAAAGTACGAAACAGTAAACAATGATTGGTATTTCTCAAAATTGTTGGAAACATCTTAGAGTGTCCTCAGAA
>JAWQRJ010002354.1:0-13695 GCA_033557515.1 Diorygopyx duplodentatus | reverse complement strand
TTATCACATTCTCCATAAATAATAAATAAGTTTTAATAATCTTTTCTTTTGTACAATTTAAGCGCCCGGCATGATTATTATTGATTTTCAAATGATAACTGACAGCTTTTACATTTATTTAGCGTTCGATTGTTTTCCACGCCGTCATAGCCGACTAAGAGTAACTGAACTTAAAATCCACAGAAAAATCGCCATTTAAAAATATTAAATTGGCAATATTTCGAAAACTACAAATTTTCGGAATGGACAATCTTACACAAACTTACCCTTATTTTTAATGCTAAATAAGATAAAATTATAAAATTTGGGGGTTTCCATTTGAAAATATTGATTTTTGGCAGATTTCTCAATTTCATATTTAATCTTATTTTTTGACTCTCACCCTATACTAATAGTTATCAAAATGTTATAAAAAATCTATTAAAGTAGGTCCTTCAACAAGGAAACGAACCCAAATTAAATAATAAAGGCTTCCTTATATGAGAAATTGAATATGTCAAAAACGCTTAGATTTAGGTATAATATATAATACACGAAATCTGCCTAGAATCTTGCGCAGAATAAGAAAAATGTAAAAAATACAGGGTGTTCCATTTAAAATAAGCAAGTTGGCACCTACTTCTACTTCTATAACCGGAGGTACCGCCATCTTGAAAATATTTTAGCCGTATGGCCCCATCGATATAAGTATGTTGCCAAATTTTCAGATTTCTCCTAACTATAGTTTTTCCGTAATCGATCGCAGCGGTTCCCGGTGGAACAACCTGTATAATCCACGTAAAAAAGTACCCTGTATTTGTGGTTATCGACACCTTATTACAACACAGTCCTTGGAAAATTATTACTGAAGATTCAGAAAACCGTCGAAGGCATATCTATAACCTGAAAGCCAGGGACTGTAAGTTACCTGTTAAAGTAACTAGTGAATTGATTGAAGTTCCCTAGTGAATTGATTGAAGAACCTCAATCCACTGTGCAGATAATTGTAACGCCAAGGTACGAAACAACGAAACTGTTTCGTTTTTTTGTAATATTTTTTGTATATTTTTAGTTAACCATTAATTAATAATGTACCTTAATTTTAGTGAAGACATTTTTAAGACCTGGTCTGAACACAGGTAATAAAAGGTCCCTTCTTCTTTGTCGCTTTATGTTTATGGTGGATGGCTTTATGCCGGTAGCTGAAGTCGTAATACCCATATGATACCTGCGAAACTAAACTATTTAAATATGATTTTGGATTAAAGGGTTACATGCGGCTTTAATACACTACTACCAAGAAAAAACAAACTAACTTTTTAGCAATTTTCCTTAATTACCATCAGTAAACTTCAATTTCGATTAACTATTATACGATTTTGTTTAACACATTTTAACGATTTTGTTATGATTTCGACGTCGCGTCGTCATCAATTTTTTACTTTCTCTCATAAAGAGAAAGTAAATGCAGCACTTCTGTCTTCTAGAAGTATTTTCATATGTACAGGTGTCCCATTTCTTATAGACTCTATGTAACTTCGGATTTTTATATGGAACACCTGGTATATTATTTCATTTTTGAATTCCTTGTCGAATTCCTTGTGGTCGATTTTATTAAACATATGTTTGACCAAAGTCGCACCGCTTAGGAGTAATTGGACATTTGCTTAACATATTTCAGCACAAAATGTTTCAAATGTTACAGTACTTAGTTCCACCCACAACATAACCTTATTTTCATGTACACAGGGGTGTCACATTTCTTCTCTGTGCAATTTCAGTTTTTCAAATGGAACACCCTATATATTATCGCATTTTTTAATTCCTTGTCAAATTTATGGTCGATTTTATTATGGCAAAGTATATGTTTACTTTGCCAAAGTCGCACCGTTTAGAAGGTCGGGGGGGTTAGGTGAGAGAAAGTTGTGTGAGCGAGCCACACCAGGTATTTACAGATGGTAACCATTCATTCAAAAGTGTTTGTTCAAAAAAACGTTGATTATAACAATATTACTATAATAAAATTATGTACCCTTTTCGGGTTGCATTTTATTACCATATCCAGAAAATTATAATTTAGATGAGTTAACTAGGTAAATTTTGGAATATTACCTGTTTGTTGTGTAATATTATGATCTGATTTTATTGCTTTTTGGCAATTCCAACCTCTAAAAGTGTATGCCATACGTGTTGGATCGCAACGCCATAACGCGAAAGAGGTGCATGCCTATTGGTGATGCGTTTTAAAATAACTTTCGGAATGTACAAAGTGTTCAAAACAAAACATATCAAATTTGTAGTTTTTTAAATGGAACGCCTGTATATTATTTCATTTTTAGTTTTTTTTTTAAATATTTCAAATTTTGAGGAAATGTAGTAATAATGTTAATAATTTAAAAAACAGGAAACTGTGGGTAAACCCTTATGCAGGAAATTGTGGGTAAAATAAAGCTTGGTGGAACATTTACTAATCTAAAAATATTTTTTGCCCTTCGTACTTTCGTAATACCAAGTAAAATATCGAGTAAAGCCAGTGACTGTGTAAAAAAGTGCAATTAAGTAAACGGCGTGTATGGTAAGTAAGTGTGAGTAGTAATTGATTGTTTGCTAAATCCCACGGCACGTGGCACAGGCTATTTCAATTCGTAGACGATATATGAAGCTATATCAATAGGTACGTGCGTGCAATAAAACTTAAAATGTTCTAGATCTATAATTAAATAAAAACCGAACAACACCTTTTGGTTGAATACTGTTTAGTCAAAGGGGCAATTACACTTATTATGTTTTAAATTTCGATAAAATAATCTATCATTGCCAAAGTAAATAAATGTTGAAGGTTTGTCGCAACCACAAAACATATTAGAGCGTATAAACCACCGGTCAGTGGTGGTTTTATACGCCGCTGGCGTCAACAAATGTAACCACAGAACATAGCGTAATTCTATTATTGCTAATAAATAATAAGGTCAACAATCAATGAATTATTTAGGGTGTTCACTAACCACAGTATATCAGTTTCCTAGCGTATTTAAAGCCTCCTTTCGTTAAATGCGTAAGGGGACAAGCGGAGAAGTTCTGGAAAATTGCATTGCAAACTGTTGTAAATGTATTAATAAGGAACACTTGTAAACCTGTTTTGAGATAAAGCTTTATACCACATTTGTAATATATATTTAACGACGCCGTAAATCAGATGTGTGTCATGTCACGTCAAAGAAGGTTAATTTCTGATGTTATTAAGTGGAGGACCGTTACACGGAGAGCCAATACCGTTGCAATTGCGAACCATGCGATGACGACTACGATGGTTCTCTATGTCAATGAACCGGCACAGCGCACCTGAGCACCCCGGCCTTCCCGTGCTTCCGAAGCCATATTCCGCCTTGAGAGATATTTTGTTACCGGTAGGTATCCACTTCGGGATATAGTACGTCTGCCTGCCTACCGCCAGGTTCATTGGGAAATATCCGTTAAGCGATTTTTCACAGCGGAACAGGACAATTGAGCGGTCGATTTCCGCCGGAAAACTCTTTGTTGTCACGTTCTGTACGATTGCCTGCGACTTGTTGCCATAGGATAAGGTAATTGTAAGAATTAAGTGGTGGCGATGCTTGCTGAGCAATCGGAAATTACGTGAAGGGTCAAACGAATGGATACACAGGATCTCCAATAAATTTTACGCATTGGCAATTGTATAAATAGCTCATGCATGAAATGGGCATTTCTTTGCGACAAAAGTGGATGCCTCCTCTAAAAGCGGACAGCACTCACCTAGTTAATGGCCTACGGTAGGAAGTGGAGATAAAGTAGGGGATCCAATTTTGCAGTAAATCTGCCTTTGCATACTGATCGAATGTAATGTACTTTTTAGCATGTGAGATTGGAAGAAACAAAATTTTCAGAACTAACTGAAAGGCCAACGAGTATTGGATTACGGGAACTGAAAGTTTAGTAAAGCCACTCTTAGGTTATATTCTCACCCTTTTGTAAAACGTTATTAAAATTGGAAAAAAACAAGCAGGGAAAAAACGTTCTAAATTATAAGTTAATACATAACACCTATTTTTTTGAAAAGTTTGTGTTCAAAATATGATACCCTCACTTTTTAGTGAGGGTATGCAAATAGATTATCTTATTAAATTCACATATGCTGAAAGTTGTCCTTACTAGATTTGATCTCTTCCGATGGACATCTCATGGGGAAGACATCAATTTTAGGTTGAGCCAAATTTGCGATCGTTGGCTTAAAGTTTTTCCCTCAATATTGGATTTTATTCTGGCTAGTATGAAGAATAAATCATAAATCTTTAGTATTTTAGATAAAGAGGAGATTTTTATATTTTATTTCTGAAACCAATTTTGGTTGAACCACACGGTTTTCCGGATATTTAACCAACGATATCGAACTAATCTGTAGCCGTTTTCCATCTCAAATGCTTCTATTCTTATAAGGTGCTTTTCCTGTTAAATTTCATACGTTGCACAATGGAAGTTTTGCTTGATTCCATGAGATTACAAGTCGCATTGTGAAGAATTAAATAATTGGCTGGACTGAACCCAATTCGTTATAATGTTCCGTGGGCCCATTCCGTTGTAACAAGGTTATGCTGCGTGTCCGGACATTCCTGGAAAAAATACCTTTCATGGATTTAGAATACTTTCTGCCCGACCAGATTTGATTGATCATGGAGGAGTTTTTCGTCAGGCAGATAGTCGTCCATCAGGATTCAATCGTTTGATCGTCACTAGAGTATACTGAATTTCCAGTCATTCTGAATATTGATAACATTTAATCACACAAATTAATAATTTCGACACGTTACCTGATTTGCAACTGAATTTTATCTAATTAAAATAATTTGGTCGTATGTTCACCTGTAATGCGAAACGGGAAAATAATTACTTGCATTTAATGGGCATTGAGTGCTCACGTTTTAAACAAAGAGATATTTTCAAGCCCTTAAAAATATTTTCGTTAGGCATTTTGTTTGGTAACGCAAACAAACAGAGTGAAATTAGCTCAATCACTGTTTCGTTGGGACCAAAATATTTTAGATTTAAACTGCATATTTTAAAATATGCAGTTTCAAATAAAAGTTGCATGGTTTCAGTGTTTCTCTCTTCTAGAAGTATTTTCATATATGCAGGGTGTCCCTTCTTCTAGACGCTGTGCAACTTCAGATTTTTAAATGGAACACTGTATATTATTACATTTTTGGATTCCTTATGGAATTTATGGTCTATTTTATTAAACATACATTTGATCAGAGTCGCACAGTTTAGGAGTTATTGGACATTTTTTTACAAAAAATGACATTAGTTTAACATAGCGGTGCGGCAATGCGAATGCTAGCCCTCTTAGAGTGTATTTTAATAGAAAATTCCAATAAATGTTACAGTACTTAGTCTCTCCAATAACATAATGTTATTTTCATATATGCAGGCTGTCCCATTTCTTCTAGACGCTATGCAACTTGAGTTTTTTAAATGGAACACTCTGTATATTATTACATTTTGGGTTCCTTATGGAATTTATGTTGTATTTTATTAAACATACATTTGGCCAAAGTCGCACCGTTTAGGAGTTATTGGACATTTTTTTTAATATTACAAAAAGTGACAGCTTAACACAGTGGTGCGGCAATGCGAATCCTATCCCTCTTAGAATCTATTTCAGTAAAAAAATCCCTATAAAAGTTACAGTACTTAGTCCATCTTAACGTTACTTTCATATATACATGTGTTCCATTTCTTCCAGAAGCTATGCAACTTGAGTTTTTTAAATGAAACATCCTGTATATTTTAAATTATATTAACAGTGATTATTATTTATATTACTTATATTAAAATAATTATATAACAGTATAAGTCAAATAAAGTTGTAAAATTATTTAATAAAAAAAATAATAACAAAATGTTATTACTGGATTGTTTTTACCAACAACAATTATATATACCATCGCAGAAATAATTTGAGGTCTTCTTAATATCTTGGGGGCTGTTCATCTTTGTCGGTAAGTAGAATAGTATTGAAGTTTTTAGTTCTTGTCTTTGTGGTCTCTTTTCTCTTAGGAAGATGTGGCAAGAGGAACTCCAGCTGAACTGTGAAAACCAAAGGGGTATTTTTAATGTATCCATATTTAGAAGGAAAACATAAAAGAAATGCTAATTTTTATTATTACATTACTCATTAAAATTTTTATTGTTAAATTACTCATTCAAATTTTTTACTTTCTCTTACCCAAAAGGCATAAAGAGAATCAATATCGCAGGTACTTTTCAGCAATCCGACGCATGGTAGCTTCACTCACGTCCAAGATGGTTGCCAATTTCGTTAGCGACGTCTCTGGATCTCCCGAAATGATCTCCTGGCGTTTTTGGACAGCCCCCGGAGCCCTTGTCGGCATGTCCCAGGTTAGCGGAACCCTCTTCTCTGGGGCCACATACTTTTGTGCGATGTCACACAATTGATCTGGGGTACCTTAAGGACATTATTTTCTTGTAGACGATCCACTTTTGTAACAATACCCTCATCTGTAAGCGTCCTAAATGCCAATACTCTTCAGCAGGCTTTATATCAGTTCTGTCTTGGCATTTTATTCTTCAGCGGAGTAAACCTGCACAATTGCAGAGTATGTGCTCGACATCATTGCAAAATCTGCAGTTATCCTGTTCTACCTGTCCTATATTTTTGAGATGAAGTCTCACAGGACCAATAAAAAGGCGATGAGAATATCCTGAGCCTGAGAATATATATCCTTCGGATATGCTACACATATTGCAGCCCCTATTACATGGCACTTTTTCCGTGAATGGATATAACATTTCTTCAGTTTATTTTTCTTGTAGTTTATTGATATGCTATCGTCAGTTTGATACTTTTTCTTCAGCGAATCATTTACCGATTTGTATTTAAATCTTCTTTGTTAGTTGGGAGCTAAAAAAAGTTAGGTTAATTTTTTTGTCAACAATGCGTGATGCGTGGTTTTTTAAAACCATTCTTAAAATGCATACTAATTATACACTGCATTCTTTAACACGTGATGTTATCGTGAAAAAAAAACATTAAATCGTGTCTTTCAAATGTGTATTCTAGAATTCAGGATATCACGTCGCTCATGTAGGTTAGGTTGCCTAAGTTAAAGTTTAGCATAAGCGACTGTTTCGTCTACTTTATTGACATGCTGTCGCCAGTTTGAAGCTTCTTCGTTAGCGAATAATTAACCGAATTGTATTGACATTTACTACCTTCTTTGTTAGGTTAACTTTTTTTGTGAACAATGCGTGGTTAACACCAATTGCGGGCACGCTCATAAACGGACGGTTGGTTATGTTTTTGAAAACCATTTTTAAAATGCATAATAATTATACACTGCACTCTTTAAAACGTGAGGTTCTCGTGAAAAAATAAAACATTAAATCCTATGTTTCAATTTTATATTCTAGAATCCAAGATATCATGTCGCTCAAGCAGGTTATGTTGCCTAACTTGAAGTTTAGCATAAGCTAATATATAAGTCATTTTAGCTTGCAATCAAGTTTTTTGCGTTTATAGTATATAACCTATAAAAAGGGTCTAACGTTGATATCAAAAAGGAAGCGGTATATGTAATTCAAAGAGCAAGATTCTGCTATATGCTGCAGGTTATACAAAGAACTATAACGCGAAGCGTCACTTTTTGGTAAGATAAAAAAGTTTCATGATTTTATTCGGAAAAAATAGAGGTCTCCACGTAGTCCACGTAACAGTGCGTTTTTATTAAGATTTGTTTTTGATAAATCTGATATACAATTTCAAGCAATTCTTTGAATTGCTAGAGCTTTTTAGTAGCTTTCTACCATTACGTAAAGCCAATCTCAATTTAGGATTCGAATGTATCCATACAATACCAAATCTTTTAAATACGCATAGTTTTTATTGAAAAACTCCGTATAATTGCAGACAGTATTTTCAAAACCTAAATCTGCGCATATTTTAGACAGTTCCTCCGTTTGCATATTTTTCTGGTTGAAGGTTAGCATATAGATATTCAATACTAGGAGAAGGTTAATTCCTAGAATATTTTTTGCTAACTCCTGAAATTAGTTGTAGTCTGTTCGTTTATCTTGATTTCTCGATAATCAAACTTTATTTCCATTTGCATCCATAAGTGCTTCTACCCACTTCAAACCTTTACTGTGAAATTCATCATACTTTTTCCACCATTTTGAACCATCCCTGCAAACTTCTTTAGTTCTCGAACCAACTTGTTGGAATTCTCAGCTGATTTCTTTTAAAACCTTGTAGCAGCACAGTGTTTTCCTTTGAACTCTTTAGAATGTTTAAGACAACTATTTCAAGGCCCTCATAATTACCGAGCTTGTTTAGATTATTCCTTATATTATTTTTCTTTGTTCCTTCATTTTTAAACAATACTCGCATATCACATATCTTTCATAAATTTAGGAAAGCATCCTCAATATTTAAACTAGGTAAGAGAAAGTCGTGTGATGATTTACACCCACTCAGTTTTTACAGTTGATTGGTATAATGCAATGTTTATTCAGTGTATCGAATAGCTTAGCAGGATAATGCTTAGCGTTTTACTCAACTCGTATTGTGTATGAATTAATGCCTATTTATACTATTTGATTAACAATTTAACATTTGTCATTCTGTTTAAACATTCTGAACTTTAGTTTGTTTTCTATTATTTATTATTTTACGAATTAATTAATATTTATTTTATTGGGTATCAATTTTATTGTGTTACAGATAGCGAATCAAAGACCCTTTCAATGCAACGCTCAAATCTAAAATAAAACGATACAAACGTGAGAGGTGACGTATATCGTTTTTTATTTTCAATAATAAAACGATTTTTCTCTCGTTATGACCAGATAACTCAATGGAAAATATAAAGTTGTGAAAATATGAAGCCATTTTGTAAATTGAAGGGGTAAATACCACAATGTACCGATGGCAATCGAAAATACATTTATTGTATTGACTATACTACTAATACGCAGCTGTTTATCGTAATTTGCGAATTTGCATTTACTATTCCGACTAACGAAAACGTCTATTAGTATTGAATATTTATCATTTTATATGTTCTATTCTTTGTATGTTACCAAACATCTTAGACTTTCTTGAATCTGTTTGCATGTATCATTATTGATGATCAAAAACCGAACATCCTGTTATAAATCGGAATTTATTTTATTTATCTTCGTGAATAGCTTTCCCTACAGTTAAAAGCACTTTTTATATATAAATAAATCAAAAGGTAAGGTTCCAAACGTTCTACAAGTTAAAACACTAAAAGTAGCACTGGGATAATAAAAATAATAAAACCAGATCGTCGAAAAGAATTATGCAACTCCAACATTTTATTACTGATTCCGCGCCCCTCTTAGAAACAGTTTTGTTTGGAAATTTCAACGAGAATTAGCCAATTCACCGGATGAACAGTGATTAGAATTCCCTAAATTTCTATGCTTGAGAAACGCTCAGGCGAGATTAGTCGAAGTTAAGTTTATGAAACAGAACGTGTACTCCGTACTCAAGACGTGGTTGGTGAACTCCGCCTCGAGCTCGCCGGGAGGCTGAGTTTGATATCCGTTTTTGAATACGACACTTATTAGAGTTTTTGGAATTATAAGAGCGTTCTCAATTACGTAGATTAGGTAGCTTAAAATTACTAATGTATTTACACAGCTTATCTTTAAAATGCTGGTTAAAAAAAACATTTTTAATTCGGCGCTCAGAAATAAATAAACGAAATTAGCTCGTTTAATAGTATTGCTTGGAGTATTATGTTTCCCAGGTCCATGGGAAATGAGCAATCACAGCCACTGGACCACCTCAGATCAATTCGTATTTTACCTTAGATTCTTGAAGAGAGATTTCTAAAATCATTGAACCAATCGTGGTCAAAGACTCTGGGAATATTTAAATAAATTTAGAATTTTACTTGTTAAACAATTTGGTTTTCGGCAAGGTTTTAGCTGCATCACTGCTCTGTTACTGACTGGCCATATTTTTCGTGCGATTGACAACAAGAACATGATAACTCTTAAAATTAAAGGTTTTTAAACTCTTTAGTGGTTTATTTACTTCAAATATAGAGTAAAACAGTCTTCTGTCTTTCCCTGAGTAATAACTCTTGTTTTACTCAAAAAGTTAAAGTTTTCTAAAGTTCTGCATTATTGTTCAATAACACTAAAATTCAGGAAGCCCAAAATAACATCAATAATGATCGACCGTTTGCTTGGCAATGCCATGAAGCATTATTGTCTTACTATTAATCTATTTAAGCCTTCGGTGGTGCCTTTTTGGTGGTGCTGCGAACTTGGTTAGAACTTCTCTAAACCTTTATCTTGGTACAAATAAACTGGGAATCACTTGTGATGACGCCCGTAACTTATGAATTATTAGCAATTCCGATTTGATATTTAGGAAACATGTTGCAGTATACATATATTGAGTCAGCAATTAAAACATCGTAGCTCTTAATAAATTTAGAATCCAAAGGGTACAAAAATCCTACCTGTATTTCATTTACGGAATCACAAAATATAGAATGTCGCATAATTTTAAGTACCTGGAAGACCGAGCTCGCCCGGGGGATAAAAACACAAAAAACCATTGCTTGCAATCCCTGCCATCGTGTGGTGAAATGTAAAACTAACACCGAGCTAGTTCCATTCGACTATAATAAGCACAAACTCATTTTACATCTTTAACGGAGCTCCGACTTTAAGTGTTCGTCTGAGTTTCTGCATTTTTTTAAATTCCTATAATACTGGTGGCGTCATCGTACGGCCAACGATTAAACTATCGTCATAGCCGCGTCCGACAATATCTGTTTCGCTGCCCGGCGATAGATCCCGCCTGTTATTTATTTAAGATAAAAAATGAATTTAGTGAAAGTCGAGACATATCTTAATCGATTCCTGGCACCGGATTATTGAAATTCTGCAAATATCGGCCGGCAACTTAAAGCCGTCTTCCCGGTTTGAGAAATACAAGATATTAAGAGATTAACATATTACATAACATTAGCATTAGTTTCTACAAACTCTTTTCTATTAAAAAATAACGTTTATATATCGCAGTCAATGTGCTGAAGAATATTGAAAAATAGTAAAGTATTACCCATATAGACTACAACTGGTTGATTTGTTTGGCGAACTTTTCGATTTTACTACAAGATAATAGAACTAATCGATTGTGGGTCAAATAAAATCCTAGATAGTATTAGATCTACAAGAAACCTACCTATTTTAGGTAATCATGTTTAGTGTGAAATTATGAACAGTCAAATAATTGGTCAAATAATACTTAATAATACTTATTTGGCGACAAAGGGGAGACATGTGCCTGCAGTTTTTAAGATATGAACTTCCTGTGTTGTTCGAAGTATTAACATGATGGAGCCTGAGCTTGAAACGGAAGAATGGTGGAAAGAAGTTACAAGTGACACTCTTAAAACTATGTAGCGCATAATAAATTAATAAAACGATACACATAGTGTTAAAGAAATCATATTTATTTTGAACTAATACTCTGAAACTGTATAATTCCACACAAAATAATGTATAACTTTAACATTCATTTGCAGACTATAATCGACCATACCACATTAAGTTTTAACTTCCGATTTGCATTTAGTGTAATAACGATTATAGTTTAGAACTGACTGATTCCGATTATGTAACCGCAAGCGGTAATAAATCTCAGTAAACGCTAAATTATTTATTGCAATATTTCAGCATTAAGAGTTAATGGGATACGTATAGTGCCAATTAATACGGAAAGGCTATGATCACCACGCTTTATTGAAACATGTTAGCCATCGTTGCGCCTTGCGTTTTAACATATTTCACAGTTTTTACACTGCTTTAATTGTCTAGTTGCCCATTGAATTTTATTAGCGTATAATAACCGCAAATTGCATTAAATAAGATTAGGATTATAGTAGAATATGCGGCAGATAATCTTTAAATACTTGAAAAAGAAAATAAATTTGCGTATAAATGCATTTCTTCAAGAGCAATGTGAATATTTTTTTGTTTTTTTTTCTTGTACCTATCGAATGAAGGTATTATATTACCCAGACGTTCCGCCATACGCTGCGTTGGTCCCCGTATCGCTTACATTCACCCCTACTAACAGTATGGCTACTAACAGTTGCTCCCCTGTAAGTCGATGTGCAATACACGAGGGTTGGTATCCATGAGGTCTCACGTGGTGTAGTATTGCGGTTAGATGTTAGGGGAAACTTTTGTCTTTATATTAGCTTATGCGGTACCTGAATTCATTTTTTAATTTAAATTTATTGGTTTATCATATGTTAGACTGCCGTATTGATCCGAATATAAGACGACTTTTTTCCACTGAAATATCATTTATGAAAAAAATGATGATCGAAGCAAAATCTACCCGTGTTATAATTAGAATCGTCTTAAATTGGGACCAATACGGTAATACAAGAATGTAGTTACTAACTAGAATGTAATATTTCATGAAAAATAATAAATCTCTAAAATGGCATTAATATAGTAATCCTATAAATTGTACTCATTATTCTTTCAAGAAATTAACCAACTTCGTCAGATGCAATTTAATAAACAATTAAGCAGTTGCTAATTTGTATAATTCGTATAATACTTTATGTAATTTTCTATACCTATATTGCTTTTGAAATTTAAAGGAACATTACTTTCATTAAGTAAGTGCAATTTCCCAAATATTCGAATACAATTGAGCAAACCCATTAGTTTTAACTGGTCCGTTGACTGCGATCTGTCACAATACCGTCGACCTCACAGCAAATATGTCCCCGTAACGTAAATTCAACGTCTAAATTTATCTGGCTGCCCTCCCGCTTAGTGGACAACGCGAACGGATGACTCTTCCAACCCGATATAACCTGGAATAGTGCGTCTCCGACCGGGCATAAGTAATTTCCTTTTCCATCTCATTGTTCTCGTGTAATAATAGTGAAGCTTTATGCAAATGCCGGCGGTTTTAGACCCCGTTTCGCTGGAGCGTGACGATGACCTCGATTATACTGGGAAAAATTAAGCGTTGGAGACATTCGGTATTCATCGCCTACATAAAATATTTCGTTAATTGAATTGCTCGGGTTATTTTGCATTTAGAGTATTTTACATATTATCAGTTTGACTTCATTTTCATAACAGATACGAATCAGATACGAATAAAACAAAAAAAAAGGCAAGGAAATAATTCTCTATTCTTAAAGAAACTAAAACTGGTATGTCCATGGAAATCGTACGTCTTACGTCCATCTGCTCCAATGAATCCATCTTCTTCCCCTTTTTTCCTGTCTGAGTATTGTGTTTATGTAAGGTAGAACTAGATTTTATTTCGTATTCGTGAATGCGTATATATGCCTAGTTTTCGTCCAGTTTGACGAAACAGATTTATTATACAGATTTTCCCGCATTCACTACATGGTATGGAGTATATGCCGTTTTTGTCATGGGTGGGGACTTTATTTTTCTAATTCGTAAGGATATTATGTATTATGTTATGTGTTTTGAAAGCAGGAATGTTATACTAGTGGATTTTAAAAGATTTTAAATGACTAATGTTAATAGGATAAGGGTTTATAAACTTCTTGGCTTTCCGGTGGTCGCCGCGTCGGTGAAGAAACTCTCCGTTGACGTTTCGCCGTTCGTTGCAGACGGTATCTTCAGAAC
>JAWQRJ010002353.1:0-13698 GCA_033557515.1 Diorygopyx duplodentatus | reverse complement strand
AGCTTAGAATTCCTCTTAGATATTTAGGGTGTACTTCTTAACTTCGTGGTCTTACTATTTCAGGTTTTAATTAATCTTCGACGGATTGAAACTCGCATTGGTGTTAATCGAAATAATTGAAATTAGCTTAGAATTCCTTAGATATTTAGGGTGTACTTCTTAACTTCATGGTCTTACTAGTTCAGGTTTTAATTAAGCTTCGACGGATTGAAACTTGCATTGGTGTTAATTGAAATAATTGAAATTAGCTTAGAATTTCTCTTAGATATTTAGGGTGTACTTCTTAACTTCATGGTCTTACTATTTCAGATTTTAATTAATCTTCCACCGATTTAAACTTGCATTGGTGTTAATCTAAATAATTGAAATTAGCTTAGAATTTCTCTTAGATATTTAGGGTGTACTTCTTAACTTCATGGTCTTACTATTTCAGGTTTTAATTAATCTTCGACGGATTGAAACTTGCATTGGTGTTAATCGAAATAATTGAAATTAGCTTAGAATTCCTTAGATATTTAGGGTGTAGTTCTTAACTTCATGGTCTTACTAGAGAATGGTGGAATTGTTCGGGGAGTGGATTCGGATGGATGAGGAACATATTGAGGAGAAGGGTGAAGACGACAATTTCAATTGAAGAAATGATTAATTTTGATTATTCTATTGTCTTATTTTGTTTACATTGTTTTTAAGTTTCAAGAACAAAAGTTTTGTATATATTTATCCGATTTTATTTTAAAGTGTTTTATTATTTAATGACTTTCCGTAGGTTTCAAAAACTCAACGATTATTCGGTGTATTCTATTGAAAAAGTTGATAGAGTACAATAAAAAAAATTATGTCCGCCTTACACCACAAATATTTTATTTTCTATGACCACAAATTGCCCTAACTAAACAATTTATTGTTTCATATTAAGTATGACGCGTAGAGTTGAAATTTAATAAAAAACATTATTGTTATTCATCACGTTTTATCAATAATATTAAATTTGCAAGAGATTGGAATTTTATTATTAAACGCAACGATATCTTACATATCAATTTTAATTTTAATCTTCTCTATATGTATTCGAGTACACGTAGAGAAAAACTCCAAGCAAACTGTACCCCGTAACTAAAATAACATTAACTACAGGTTGAAGTTAGTTCGAAAGATATAAACACTTAAATAAAATGTCATTTGTCGGTGAAGCCGTCCCTTAACTTTACAAGATAATTTCACTTACTAAAATCCTGTCGACGAGAAGCTTTAACTCCTCTTGAAGCTCTCTGTCCTCTTCAGACTGAAAATTGTGTAAGTGCACAAGCGGAAGGATCATTTTCCGTTTTCACTTACGATTTCTTTCCCTTTGGTGTCTGCGGGGGCCGCTGCAACCGCTGTCATTTTTGTAAAACCGAAGATGACTGGCAGATTTTGTGGTATAGGCGAAAATCAGACAGGGTAGCAAGGTGGAGAGGGTAAATGCGAATCTCGGGAAGCTTTTCTAAGAAGAAGATAAACGAAAATAATGGGCTACGTTGAAAATTGTAGTTTGAAAATGTGTTCCGTCACTTTGACATGCGCACAACTGTTTTGTTATTCGCGGGGTGCCAACTCTACATAAATTAAACGGGAGAAATTACCTACTTAAGATTGTTTAAACTTATCGCATTTTTTGTACAAATATGTACTTATTGTTGATAATTGATCGTTTGTTAATGGGATATACCGTTAATGACAATATTATGTAAATCTAAATTAGAACAAAGAAACACAATATATTTCCATTGTTGTCAGGTGTTGTGACATTTGACATTTAACCTCAATTCGTTTGTGTTGTTACAATTTATGTCGTAAGGTTGTGATTGTTGTAATTCGCTATTATTTCTATTAATTAATTGGAATTCGTTAATCAATATATAGTTGTAAGATTTCAAAAATGAGTGTATTAGTAGAAAATAAATGCGTCGAAGAGTTTACAACAGATCTCAGAAATCTGCAGCTTTCACCACAGACTTGCAGGCAATATTTGGACAATAGAATACCAGATGAAGTCGTGGTTGAGAAACCGGAGGAAAGTGCGGAAGGTGCGAAAGTGAAAAAGAAGAAACGCACGAGACATCGCAACAAGAAACGTAAAGACGCGCAGAACAACTTCGACTTTTCGATCAAACAAGTGACGGATCAAGGCTGCGGATACGTTCTCCGCAAGCGAAACCCGACCTGTCAATATGTCAGCAGCTTTTTGTGCGAAAACGGACCTCGCAGTTACGAAACGCTGCCCCGCCGAGCAACGGAGACTATGAGAGGTACCGATGGAGCTGTTCGCGATAACGAGACGCCTGATCAGGACGGTAAACGTAAGGTGGCAGAGCGGGAGGGCACTAAAAGCGAACGTTTACAGTCGGCGAGAAAACTGGAACCGAAAAAGCCGAAGAAACAGCAGAGGGAGCGGGCGAACAGTAATTCGGGTACGTCGCAAAACGCGCAGAGGAACTTCGAGGAGTACCTGAGCAGGGACGAGGCGGAGGACGGGTTGAGGGCAGGCAGGTTAGTCAAGGGGCCCATACGGATCAATCCTAAAAATTATCGGAACGCGTACGTTTCGCACGCCGACAGGAACAATCACGACTATATTCTTCCGTCGCTCGTGGATAGAAATCGGGCTTTGGAGGGCGATATCGTGATTATTAAAATTAAACCCGAGGAGGAATGGATTGATCAGCAGCAGAGTGCAGAAGTTGTGCATATATTCGAAAAAGTAAGTTTAATTTTATTTTTTCTTTTGTTTGTGTTAAGTGCAATTTTAAATCTAATCTTATCGAATTTCTGGTCTATTTTATTAAACATGCATTTGCTGAAAGTCGTATCGTTTAGGAGTTGTTAGAAGTATGTCGCGTACATACTTCTATAAAAATAATCCAAATATTTTATATCTACTTTTATTGTGGATATAGATCCACCCGAGAACAGCAATTGGTACTTTGCAAGTGTTCTGGAATCAAAAACATAAAATGGCGGCAGTTCATCCGCGCGACCTGCGTATCCCGAGGATTGTCATACCCAAGCAGCATCTTCCCGCTACGTTCCTCAAGTACCCTCACCTGTACGAGGACGTAATTTACAAGGCGAAAATTTTCGAGTGGAATTCCACGAAATACGCCTTGGGCACCATCGAAAAGATCGGGAAAAAAAACGACCTGAACGACGAAACTAAGGCGATTTTAGTAGAGTTTGACGTGAGTGCGGAGCCGTTTCCCAAAACGATAAACCAGTATTTACCGAAAAACGGTATAGCGCCGGAGGAATTCGCTTATCGCGAGGACTTAAGAAAAGAGTGCATTTTCACGATTGATCCGTTGACGGCAAGAGACTTAGACGACGCGGTTTCCTGCAAGACCTTACCGAACGGTAATTTAGAAATAGGCGTACACATAGCGGACGTGTCGTACTATTTATTTCCCGATACGGAATTAGATAAGATCGTAGCCAAAAAGGCGACGACGGTGTACCTGGTCGATCAAGTATTCCACATGCTCCCGGTGGAAATGTGTTTGCACCTCTCGCTGCTACCGGGAAAAGACAGTTTGGCATTTTCGGTTTTTTGGGAAATGACGCCCGACGGAGTAATATTGTCGCGTCGTTTCTCCCGAACGATAATCAACAACTGCTGCCAGCTGGCTTACGAACACGCGCAGAAAATGATCGATAACGAACCAATCGACGGTCTACCCCAAATCTATAACGGGTTCCGAGAATCGGATTTACGCGACACTGTGCTTAAGCTGCGCGAAATCGCGACTAACCTACGTAAGAAACGGTTCGATTCGGGTGCCTTGAGGATCGATCAAGTAAAGATCGTTTTCCGGTTGGACGAAAACGGGCATCCCTTGGAGTTTTTTACCTACGAAAATAAGGAAGCCAATCAATTGATCGAAGAGTTTATGTTGCTAGCGAACATAACGGTGGCGAAAAAAGTCTTGGATGACTTCCCGGATATCGCTTTTCTGAGGTGCCACGAACCGCCCAACCCTCGGCTTATAGGCGAAGTGCAGAAAATGTTGGAAGTCGTCGGAATACATTTGGACACCTCCAGTTCCTCTGGTATACATTCGAGTCTGCAAGCGTACACTACTCCTGACTTTTTAGGTAAGGGAATTAGTGCATAATAATTTTTAATGTTGCATCAATAATTTTATATTATCGATTTCCTAAACAGATTTTTTACAAAAAAGTATATTATTTCAATTTTTGGCAGTTTTATCTTTAAAATTCCACAAAAAATATAATTTTCGCTTCTAGAGCAGCGAATTTTTGTGATTTTATAAAGTAAGCAATACAGAATAACATAGCATAAATAAATTACCGATTTTCTAAACAGATTTTTTAAATCAAATATTCAAAGTATATCATTTAAATTTTTCGCAGTTTTATCTTTAAAATTGCACAACAAAATATAATTTTAGCTTCTAGAGCTGCGAATTTTTGTGATTTTATAAAGTAAGCAATACAGAATAACATAGCGTAAATAAATTATCGATTTTTACAAAAGATTTTACAGATTTTTTACAAAAAAAGTTGGAAGTACATATATCATTTCAATTTTTGGCATCTTTAAAATTCCACAAAAAAATATAATTTTAGCCTCTAGAGCTGCCGATTTTCGTGATTTTATAAAGTAAGGAATACACAATAACATATCGTAGATAAATTATCGATTGCCTAAACAGATTTTTTACAAAAAATATTCAAAGTATGTCATTTCAATTTTCACAGTTTTATCTTTACAATTCCACAAAAAATATATTTTTAGCTTTTAGAGCTGCGAATTTTTGTGATTTTATAAAATGAGCAATACAGAATAACATAGCGTAAATAAATGATCGATTTCCTACACAGATTTTTTACAAAAAATATTCAAAGTATATTATTTCAATTTTTGGTAGTTTTATGTTTAAAATTCCACAAAAAAATATAATTTTAGCTTCTAGAGCTGCGAATTTTTGTGATTTTATAAAGTAAGCAATACAGAATAACATAGCGTAAATAAATGATCGATTTCGTAAACAGATTTTTTACAAAAAAGATTCAAAGTATGTCATTTCAATTTTCACAGTTTTATCTTTAAAATTCCACAAAAAATATAATTTTAGCTTTTAGAGCTGCGAAATTTTGTGATTTTATAAAGTAAGCAATACAGAATAACATAGCGTAAATAAATGATCGATTTCCTAAACATATTTTTTACAAAAAATATTCAAAGTATATTATTTCAATTTTTGGTAGTTTTATGTTTAAAATTCCACAAAAAATATATAATTTTAGCTTCTAGAGCTGCGAATTTTTGTGATTTCCAAATTCACAAAAATTTCAAAATTCAAAATTTGAATTTATTTTTTTCTCATTAAAGGTTTATCAAGAAACGCGGTACTAAATCATCTGCTAGCAAAACCTATGACAAGAGCAAGATATTTTTGTTCGTCTTTAGAGGACAACTACGAACATTACGCGCTCTCAACTCCAATTTATACGCACTTCACGTCGCCTATTCGAAGATACGCAGACGTTATGGTCCACAGATTACTTGCGGCCTCTTTAGGTATAACAAAAAAATCTTAAGCATTAATTCCTAGTTTATACACGTATATTTTTTTTTAGTTTTAAGTTTAGGGTTATTTGTAACTAACAGAAAATTAATTTTAATTCGTTAATTTCGTTTTCACTACGTAAACTTATATAGGTTTTACCCACCCGTTTAGATTATACACCAAAGCCGAATTGGGATACCGAATTTGTTCGTGAAGTAGCGGCAAACTGCAATAAGCAGAAGTACAACGCGAAGAGGGCCGGTGAAGTACACTCCGATTTATTTCTGGTGCATTACATCGAGAAAAATCAACCGTTTGTTAGAGACGCCGTGGTGGTTGAAGTTAGGGAGAAATATTTCGACGTTTTGGTACTTTGTACGGGAAGTATCGTGCGGATATATCTAAACGTAAGTAACAAAGTTTGTTTAAATGTGTATCAATTTATTTAATTTCGATAATTCTATAATACACACATAACAGAGAAAAAATTTGTATCTTCGTATATCTGCGATAAACAATCAAACTTTATATCCAACAATATGTAGTTTGCCGATACATTCTCCAATATAGAACCAACAGCAAACCTCCAAAGTAACTAAAGCGTTCAACCAGGCTTGTCTAACAGTCGTTTGCAGGTATTTACGATTTTTGAAATCGACCAGCAACTGCTGCGCGGTACTCGCGATTTTCGGTACGTCCTTCGGGTGCGGCGGCTTCAATTCGGACTTTGCAATGCAAACAAACTCTTGCACGGTCGGTTTGATGCCTTCCCAGGATCTTTGCAGTTTGTTCATCTTCTGACAGCTGTCGACAGCGACGTCGTGTCGTCGAATTTCCATGGCCGCTCGGATTTATCGTTTCGCCCCTTTTGTTTCAGGATTTGAGGGCGACGTCGACCGCCGAAAAGGTTGGCTCGGACCAGAAGAAACTGTGGAAGCTGCTGTTGACGTTTGAAGACGAATCGCAGAAAACCGTGGAGATTTTTCAAATCGTACAGGTGGCTTTGAAGCGTAAGGCGAACATGAACGCGTTACACGGCGAATTGGTACCGCCTCGGTGAAAAAAAATATAAAATAAGAACTTTGGTTTGGACGAATATGTGTTTGTAATCGACAAAAAATAAATTGATAACTAGTGATTATAAAAGAGTTTTCATTTCGACTTGGGTGGCGCTCGAAGGTTAAAATAAACGAACAATTTATAAGACAGTCTTTATTTTATTATTTCCTTCAATTATACAATAGAAATACCTAGTAGCCAAGTTGTATATACAAAATAAACTGAAAAAAAAGATTGAAACAGATAAATTAATATTATATATATATGTATATACATATTCTCTAAGAAAAAAAAGTCACTTTCAACAGAAAAAAGAAAACAATTTAATCATTCAATTAGAAACAATTAATATTTTTCTTTTCGTCGCCTATCTATGGTTGTAATTAACGAGCCGTTGTCCCACAAGGTATTTGTCGTTCTTGATGTGCTCGTACAATTTTTTCAATTGCCGGATCTGCATGGTAATTACAATCAGGGCGACTCCAACCAACAACAGAAACGGATATATCCTCCTCGCGAGAAAATTGCGAACCTGTACATTGCCAACAAACAACGGTACAAAAGAGTACGCCACGACGTACGGTACCGCCAGAGAAAGCCCAAAACTGGTAATGACCGGCGCGGCCAACTCCTTCAGTATAAAACCCAGCTGCATCTCGCGTATGCCGTCGCGGTACGCGCGCTCTATCGCCGCCCTCAGAAACCACTCCGGACCCATCATAGTTATAGCGCACGCAATCTTCGTGTATAGTACGCCGAGCGCCCAATCTTGCCAAATAAACAAAACGGGCGTCTGATGTACCGGAACGCGCAACGGAACAATTATAACCAGTTCAAGTAGCAGACCGAACAATAACGGTATGACGCCCAGCAAAACGACGCCGGCTATGATGGTTTTCGTGCCGATAATAAACCACTGTTTTAGACGGGCAACCATCGCGGCCCTCCCCTGCGGTAACCAGCTCAAAAGTAACGAGATGGCGCGCGCCAGCAACCAGCACAGGTAAGTACCGCACGCCGCTGTGTACAATTCGTAGACTTTGACGCCGGTTTGCGCGACGGTCGCCGACATTTGGTGGCTGGGCGGCGGCGCGCCCACCAACCACAGCGCCATGACTTTACGCCCGAGCCATACCGGAACGGTTAGCGCGAGCAAACTGGCGAAAACCAGCGATAAAGAGATGGTACCGAGCAGGGCGACGATGCGTAACGCAAAGAACGACGGTTTTTCGTACGGTTGGAAGCCGGTGCGGCCTTCGCGCAGTAACAGGGCGTGGTGCGCGGCGCCCAATCCGCCGTTAGCTTCTGGAACGGGCGGTTGGTTTTCGTTGTTTTGTTCTTCGGCGTCTCCAAGAAGATACGAGTGGATGTCGAGTAACCAAGCGATAATCTTACACCACGATCTAACGATTCCTTTCAACCAAGTTCTCGTGTGCGATTGTTCGAGCAGTGCCGGTAAGATGACTTGGAGCAGAAGCAGCTCTAACGAGAGCTCGTTAACTTGTGCGTCGCTATTTAACGAAACGGTGTAAGGCAGGAACGAGGGTAGGACGAACTTTAGAATACGGATCGGTAACCATAGCATTAATAAAACGGCGCTACCGAAAATTATTGCCGACAAGAGCAATCTGCGGATGTGTCGTAGTATCGGGAGGTGAATCATTTCTTGTATCGGGCTAAAGTCGGGGTCGTTTAAGTTGCGGAGAAACCACAGCACGCCGGGTCTTAAGATTTCGCGCAACAACAAAACGAAAGACGCGAAATAATAGACGTACACCATCCCGACTAACCAGTGGATGAAAATGGAAGTGCCCGGCGCCAACTTGAAACTGTTCTCGCGGTCTTTTAACGTAGCGTCGAACATCGCCAACGAACAAATATCGAGCCACCACCCGCACACCAACGGTAAAATCCCGATTTCCACCACCGATAGCATCGAAACTTTAACGACAACGTAACACAGCCCCAAAACCCGTCGCGCCTTCGCCAAACCGAAAATGGCCGCCGCGTAATGCAAGATAATCAAGAGGAACCCGACGAGACAATACCCGAGGAGCGTCGTTAGGAGCCCTTCGAAATGTAAATTCGCCGAATTTTCTTTCAAGTTTAACGCCGTCAGAAAAATTACCCCCATCTGATACGGACAGAACGCGAAAATCAAGATGAACAAACTGTTCAGCGACAACACCCAGAAAACGTGCTCTAAAAACGCCAAAGACCCGTCGAGCCCCAACAGCCGTTCCCACGTGACTTCTTCGGCCGCCCGATCCCACTCCATCGGTATCCAGTTGTTCTCGTCGTTTCCGTTGTTCTCCTCGTCGGCCGGCTCCGGCACGTTCTCCGCTACGACTTCCTGCTGTTGCTGGGGCGCCGGTTGGTTTTCCTGTTGCGCCTGCTCGGGTGGCGCGACGTTCTGTTCCGGCGCGGGCGGCGGCTGATCGCGTTCCAACCAATCGGGACCGCCGCCGTGCAAAACTTGCTCGCGCAACCACACCAGCCCGATGAACGTGAACAGCGTGCAGGTCACCACGAAACACCCGTGGAAAATGTCCGACGCGATATTCTCCGTCGTTATAATGATATCTATGCTACCCGAGAACACGAACTGGTATATCCTGCAGGCGGTCAACGGAACGACCCCCAACCAGGCGACCGCGACCAGCGTGTAGTGCAACCAGTACTTGGCGGCCGTTACGATCGACGACAGGAACCCGGCGGCCAGATCTCTTATCGGTAGGCGTCTCGGCATGTCCGGCGAGTAGATCGGCGTGAAGGAGAAACGGTACCCGCACAGCTCGCAGTACTCCTTCCGCGAGTACCGCATCCACTGCACCAGGCACTCCTGGTGTATGAACTTGATGGTGCCGGTACAGATGCACGGGTGGAACAGCGGCCTGTCGGGCACTTCCTCCGAACGGCACACCCGACAGATGTTCTCGGTGCACTCCTGGTCCATCTTCGCCTTTTCTCCCTGAAAGTGGAAATGCAGAGACGGTTACCTCTTTAGGTGGACAGTTTTTCGAAAACTTACTAATTCTACGGTTTGAACCGGAAATTGTGGTTTTAACAATGCATTTCTAGCGAGAACGCATGTTTGGGGTACCGAAGATTTTAGAAAAACCAGTCGTTTTTCTCGAAAACAGTTTTTTTTTCTCTAATAACAACATACGTACTTTGACAGATTTTGACAGTTCTAACCTATCTTCACTTCAAACTTAAATATGCTATTTTCCGAACCCGAATAAATAAGATAAAATAATAATGAGTTTTATACAATGTTTTAACGTTTACCAAGTCGATTTTCTTTAATTTAATAGCTTAATTTCTATTTCTCGTTGCCTTCTACAGTATAATCTAGTTCCTTTTTTTTTAGTTACTAAATTAGTTAATCAACCACTTTGGGTTTATTAAAGTATTTTCTCAGCAAAAACAAACTAAATGTGTTTATTAATATCTTATTAAAACAAAATTTTTAATAATTTAAACATATTTATTTTAGTTGTAATGAAATCAGTTCTTTTTTCTGTTACTAAGATGGCAGCGTTTTCCGTTACTAAGTTCGCTGGGGTTTGCAGTACCGCATTTTTAATGCAACGTCAGTGAACGGTTACTTAAAATTTTATTTTACCTTCAACTTTCGACCGTTATTAAGTGAAAAATGCCGAAAAACAAGCAGCAAAAGCAAGATTCTGATTCCGACTCAGATTCGGGCCCGGAAGACGTAAGTTACCGCCTATTTCCTATCGTAACGCAACGAAAAAAATCGAACTTTCTATTTAGAGGTTACCCGCTAAAAAGTCCAAACAAGAAGCCGCGAAAACTTCGCAAAAAAAGCGAAACGACGACGGCGAGCTGTCCTGGGACCTGGGGAAGAACCGGTTCGTCAAGCTGAGCGAGTTCAAAGGGAAATGGTACGTTAATATCCGCGAGTTTTACATGGACGGCAGCGGCGACCTGAAGCCCGGTAAGAAAGGTATTATGCTGACGATGGAGCAGTGGCAGAAGTTCAAGGGTGTCATCGGGGACATCGAGGAGGCCGTCAAGCAAAATGTTTAAATTGAATATTGTATTAAGGGTGTTCATTACAATGTATTCTCGTTTCGTATTTTAAGGGTGTAAAGAATAAATTGTTTAATTTACTCTACTGATCAAAAGCACAATCTAAAAAAAAATTGGTCAAAAGGAACAAAGGTTAAAATAGGTAAGAAAGTCTAATACAGTTAGTTTTCAAAATATTTAAAAATACGATATGTTAAGTGTACTTTTAACCACCCTTAATTTTTTATTTTATGTTATTTTTGATGGACAACACGTTTTACATTACAACTAGAAACAAACCCTCTTTAAAACACACTAAGAATTACCGTCCTTATGATATCCATAAAATCTCCAACCATAAAATTTATACATTGTTTCTCTATAAGAGAAAGCGTGTTCTTCTCCGCATCTAAAAGTGAGTTTTCGTTGGTCGATTTCCCAGTAATTACTCCAGAATTTTTTTTTTTCAATTCGAAATTGTCCATATTTGGATTGTTATAAAACAAAAACTAAGTACAATATTTTGAAACGGCTTTCACTACGTGAAAGCCCAATGCTAGTGCCATCTAAAACAAGTTTTCGTCGGTCGAATCTTCACACCATCAGATAGCAATTAAGCTAATTGTAAGGCCTTGCACAAATTATCTTTTTCGTGTGACACTGAACTTGAAAACGTAAAGTTATAAAACTGTGACACTTACGTTGTAGTTTAACAACACCATTTCGACGATTTGCACACATCAATACGTGGCTACAAGTTTGAAATTTTCTGTATGTCGCAGGCGATTGTACTGACCCTTATAGTTGTATCGTCGATCTGTATTTTCGTCCATTTGCGGGCATTGGGATACAAGTCAACGTCAAAACTGTGATTTTTGCCTAAAAAAAACCGGATCGCCATGGTAATTGTTATGATCTGAAAATCCGCGTGGCCTGACAATGCGGAAAATCTCATTGCACGTACTCTATTGTAATTGGTGGTGTTTCCGGCGCCGTTTGCCGGGATCCACTCGTTTTCGGGGATTGGCGAATGATTAGGGTGGTTTTAGTGGTAACCAATTTTACGATAAGCCCCCCCTTTGTTTTTATGCACCTTTGATGGCGGTAGTTAAAACTTCGAAAGTCGATTTTATCTGTAAGTTCTTTTATAAAAAAACTTCCGCCGCTTTTTCCCTTCTTTTTATACACACATCGTTTGGATGTCAAAGGGTAAAAGGGCCGCACACCCTTCGTTAGTCACCCCCTTTTTTTGGAACCAAAGGGGCAATAGATTTCCCCCCGTTTTTTTTTCGTAAAACGGATAAAATTTATCAATACGCTTTTGAAAGGGTACATTTTGAACGGCAGTTCTTTGAATCCTTTTGAAAAATGTAGGGTCTTTGGTATAAATAATTACATGAGTCCTCATTCAAAGGGATACACTCTGAAAATGTCAATTTCCAGAGCGTTAGCGTAGATTTTACCAAAAAAATAAATCTCCACATTTTGAAAGTTAAGAATTAGTCTTCAATTTTCAAAAAAATTTATCTCAAGTAGTAGTAACTAAGGGAATTGATTGAATTTTTCGTAGATTACAAACAAAAGCGCGACGTTTCAAAGAAACAATAGAAATTAGACGTGACAAGCTTGGTTTCCAAAACACAATGCGCCAAAGTTCAATTTTGATCCTCTTTGGAAAATTTTAATAATTTACGACGCTTTCTTAAAAAAATCATATCTTAATTAATAATCAAGGGAATTGATTGAAATTTTCGCAGATTATAAACAAAATCACGACGTTTCAAATAAACAATAGGAATTAGACGTGACAGGTTTGGTTTCCAAAACACAATGCGTCAAAGTTCAACTTTGATCCTCTTTGGATAATTCTACTCCACTTCTAATTCTAGTTTACGACGATTTCTTAAAACAATCGTATCTTAATTAATAATTAAGGGAATTGATTGAAATTTTCGTAGATTACAAAAAAAGGAGTGAGGTTTCAAACAAACAATAGGAATTAGAAAACCATGATTTGGAATCCACGGCAAGCTTGGTTTCCAAAACACAATGATTCAAAGTTGAACTTTGATCCCCTTTGGATAATTCTAAGAATTTAGGACTCTTTCTTTAAAAAAATCATATCTTAATTAATAATCGAGGGAATTGATTGAAATTTTCGCAGATTATAAACAAAATCACGACGTTTCAAATAAACAATAGGAATTAGACGTGACAAGCTTGGTTTCCGAAACACAATGCGTCAAAGTTCAACTTTGATCCCCTTTGGATAATTCTGCTCTACTTCTAATTCTAGTTTACGACGCTTTCTTAAAACAATCGTATCTTAATTAATAATTAAGGGAATTGGTTGAAATTTTCGTAGATTACAAAAAAAGGGGTGGGGTTTCAAACAAACAATAGGAATTAGAAAACCATGATTTGGAATCCACGGCAAGCTTGGTTTCCAAGAAACAATGATTCAAAGTTCAACTTTGATCCCCTTTGGTTAATTCTAAGAATTTAGGACTCTTTCTTTAAAAAATCATATCTTAATTAATAATCGAGGGAATTGATTGAAATTTTCGCAGATTATAAACAAAATCGCGACGTTTCAAATAAACAATAGGAATTAGACGTGACAAGCTTGGTTTCCAAAACACAATGCGTCAAAGTTCAACTTTGATCCTTTTTGGATAATTCTACTCCACTTTTAAGTCTAGTTTACGACGCTTTCTTAAAAAAATCGTATCTTAATTCATAATTAAGGGAATTGATTGAAATTTTCGCAGATTACAAAAAAAGGAGTGAGGTTTCAAACAATAGGAATTAGAAAACCATGATTTGGAATCAACGGCAAGCTTGGTTTCCAAAACACAATGATTCAAAGTTCAACTTTGATCCCCTTTGGATAATTCTAAGAATTTAGGACTCTTTCTTTAAAAAAATCGTATCTTAATTAATAAACGAGGGAATTGATTGAAATTTTCGCAGATTATAAACAAAATCACGACGATTAAAATAAACAATAGGAATTAGACGTGACAAGCTTGGT
>JAWQRJ010002352.1:0-13699 GCA_033557515.1 Diorygopyx duplodentatus | reverse complement strand
ACTGTATCGCGTTACAATTTTTTGATTTTCTCTTAAATCACTCGTTTTAAGAACGTATTCTAGACGATTTCTTACAGAAAATTAACTGGTCTTTGCTTTTTTATTGCAGATTTTTTATCTACCTCCTCTACTTTAGCAAATATCTTGAAATAATCAGAGTTGCGAAAGATGCAAAAATTAGTTACATCATCTATCAGAAAAAAAATCACAAGAAAAAAATTACTTCAAAATTACATGATCCAAAATAACTTCATTAGGGCCTTTGCACCAAACATTACTCGTACTTTATTTTTTATCTCCAAATTTTATTGTACCTCCAATATTTCCAGAGATTTCTTTGATTATATGAAGAAAAAAATTATTTTTAGATAAAACTGAATCGTGTTTCAATTTTTTTATTTTCTCTTAAATCACTCGTTTTAAGAACGTATTCTAGACGATTTATTACAGAAAATTAACTGGTCTTTGTTTTTTTTATTGAAGATTTTTTATCTACCTCCTCTACTTTATCAGGTGTCTTTAATCAGAGTTACAAAAGATGCAAAAAATAGATACATCATATGAAGAAAAAAATTATTTTTAGATAAAACTGAATCTTGTTGCAATTTTTTGATTTTCTCTTAAATTACTAGGTTTAAGAACATAATTCTAAACGATTTTTTACAGAAAATTAACTGGTCTTTGCTTTTTTATTGAAGATTTTTTATCTACCTCCTCTACTTTAGGAGATATGTTTAATCAAAGTTATTAAAGATGAAAATATAAAATATATCTATAAGGTGGACAATTTTTTAAATTTCTCTCAAAATAATAGAATGTAGAAGGAATTGTAGGGAAATTTCCTATATAACATTATTTGCTAATTATTTTTTTGCTTACAAAAATTTCCCGCATCTTTCATATTTTCCGACATATCTTTGATTGCATTAAGTAAATCGTATTTTTTAGACAAAACTGTATCCTTCTGCAGTTTCTAGTTTTTCTCTTAACTTATTGGTGCTATAAATATTTTATATGTAATTTCTTACAGAGAATTAACATTTCTTTTCTTATAAAAGATTATTTATCCACCTCCCCTACTTCAGCAGATATCTTTAAGCAAAGATTATATCTTTAAGCAAATAGATGTTGATGCAGAAAATAAAATTGTGTTTTGTCTGGGTAATTTTTAAAATGTCTTCAAAATTATGTAAGTCAAAAAAACTTCATTAGATTCTTTGTACTAAAAATTATTCGTTCTTTACTTTTTTCGTAAAAACTTTCTTGTACCTCCAATATTGTGAGATAAAATTGTAAGGTGTTGGGTGTTTTTTTCTTACAGAGAATTAACTGCTCTTTCTTTTTCTATTAGGAACTGTCGATGTATCTCTTCTACTTTAGCAGATATCGTCTATCGAAGTTACGAAATATGTAGATATTAGATTTAAGAAGCTTTTGCAGTTTCCAAAGCAGTTTTAAAACTTTTCCAATTGGATTTCGATACAGCAAGCGGGGTGAAAAGAACAACGATGTTTAATCTAATATTTTCTATATTTTAGCTGAGAACAATATCTTTTTAAAAGGTATAATTAAATTATGGAATTTAGGGAAGTTAGGGAATATTATTATTATTATTATTATTACACTGGGAATTAGTTTATGTTAGTATATTGGAAAATAATTATTATCTGAATGCACAAGTGTACATTGTCAAAGTTCAAGTAGGAAGGGAACTAAAAGTTAAAAATATTTTCAATAAGCTGGCGGTTCCAGTTATACCGAAAGTTGACAGCTTTCTTAATTTGAATGGTATAACCCCAATTTTGTTTTCTTAATCCACATTTAATTTCCAACAACTTTCGTAATACGTTTGCCAGGCCTAAACTTAATCGTTTTCCAGATATTGAATTTTTTACAAAAATTATACAACAGCGGCAACATTTTGAAAAATCAAATTTTCATAATTAGCCTTATGCGATAATGTTTATACTTCATTAACCATTAATTGAGATATTGAACTTTTCGGAAATATACCAGGCGGGACATTCTTATGTACGTTCTTTACAAAATTGAATTTTGAAACTTTAAATGACAAAAAGTAAAAAAAATATTTTTAAATGGCACCTATCAGTTATTTTTATATTATCGAATGTAGAATTAAAATACTCGTTAAACGGTATGGGGTTTCCCTATACCTAAAATGTACCCTTTTCTGTTTATTGAAGGTTTTTTGAGCTCTTGCTGCGATAAGCGATCCTTTGACAATACATTCATTTGTTGTAAATTGAAATTTAGGGTGAAAAATCAATTTCATATGTTTAGTTCTTCACAATATAATGTAGTTATGGTTTTAGCTTATTTTATGGTAATCTAAGACATAAATTACTAAAGAAAGCGATCAAATCGTTCTCTATTTCTTTCTAAACAAATCAGAATTCTTGATTGGACTCCATTGACAGTTACATTTCGAATTTAAATATGCACCTATAACTAGTGTTGATGTTGAAAAAAGTTTTCCAAATTATAAGAACACTGTTTTAATTGATCGACGACAGAACATTTAGAACATTTAATAATTTCGTGTTTCAAACAGAAATAATTTTGTTTTTAAATTTTGTTTTTAATAAAAACTGTTAATAAAAAGTTTTTCGTTTTAAAAATACATGTTTGGATTATTAAATATTATTATGTGTCTATGAATTAAAATGATTTAAAAGCTTTGTTTTATTTAAAGTTTTTTGACTGAACATGTGTTCTCAATGCTACATATTTATTGTAAGTTTTTGTTGAAGTATTTAAATGTTAACGTTATATGAATAAAGTATTACAAATCTCTAAATCAATGCTTATTTAATCAGAAATGTATATATAATTTATACAATTTTGCAAAATGTATGTGCTTTCTTTATGTTTTTTTTGCATATGATAATGCTTTTTTTGCGAAAATCGATATGCTTTATAAGCGCCTTTCCACTATTTTTAATGCTTTTTAATCCGGACTCTATTCATCACTCATAAAACTGCCGTTTTTCGTTGATTTATATACCGAGCTTTTAACTATCCTCTATCCATAGAAGTACGAAATAAAGAAATACAAGACATTAAATCTAGCAAAGAACAATGGTTTCAGTACTGATATTATCAACTATATTATTTCTAAACAACTAATAAAAAACAACTAATAATATAATCTCTGCTTTTAGAACTAATAGTAAACTTTTCAATATACTATCAAATTGCGAAAATAAAATTCCTACCATAGAGAAAAACGGTATCTATTCCGTCGGTAGTAATAATTGTGAGGCCACATACATGGGTGAAACAGGGCGTAAATCAAGTAAACGAATACAACAACATAATTCAAAACAAACAGTTCAACTTTATATAAACATAATTCACAAACCGGACACAAAATGAACTACCAAAGCATAAAACATACACGAAGTGGAAGAGGTCGTAAAATGGAGTTGCTGGAACAACTGGAAATAGAAAACTTCGCTCCAAAAAACTGTGAAAACTAAATGGGCAGATCAACTTTGAAAACCAACCGCTTTATTCAATTGTATTTTAAATATAAATTTTCTGTTACTCGAAGATCTGTCGCTTACATACATTTTCAAATATTTATTTATAAATTCAATCTTGTGCATCAAAATTATATTAGCGCACACGACATTTTAAAACTGTTAGTTTCGTTCGGTCATTTTGCAATAATTTTTGTTCAATTCTACTTATTCATTTTAAATCGTATTGTACCGTTTGTTGCACTCATGACATCTAGTTTACACTCGCTTTTGAGAACATTTTCAATTTGTGACTGTAAGTGCTTACATAATTTGAACATTACAAATTATTTATACACCCGATTTTTTTTCTAGATTAAGACTGATGATGATCCCCGGTTGGAAACTGGTAGTTTTTTTATTAAAGTAATAATTCTCTAAATTACTACTTACCTCTTTCTGACTGTATGCCTGCATATCACTCATTTTTGTTTTCATCTGTAAATAAAACCATTTTAATGCGATTGAATAAAAACAAGTTATCGGGTTTTAAATTTCTCTTTACTCTGCCGTCAGAATTGAACGTCACATCTTTTTCTCAGTTAGCCCTTGGTGTTCAGACTTAAACACCGCCTTAATATAATGAGACACATCCAGATAAAAACAGCGCAAAAAGGAGATTTAAACACGCGTGGAAGCCAACGCACGTCAAACTGAATTCCGGCGGTCCGTTTCTGAGATGCCACCAGTTGCTCTGGGCTTCAATTAGTTTCAAAACCCATTGGCATTGTTAAACGAAAAGATTTTAATGCGGGGAGAAGGCTAATTGGCGTCCGGGACATGCCGTTCTGTTATTACCGTACGCAAGCCGTCCTTTTAGACACCCGATGCCGCCAAGTGATAAAATCTCAAATTCGCTGCGACCCGAAAAATTAACGCATCGCGAAAATGCCCGATCGAGTACGCGCGTTTCCAAACTTTCCGGTGGCAAACAAACGATTACCGCCGCCTCTGTTTTTCCCCGACCTTAACTGCCGCGATCGAATTAATCGGGGACAGTCATTACGTGCCATTGCTAAATTTAGTCGATATGCAGGTGATCGGCAAAAACCCGTGTTCGGAAAACGAAAGCTTGGCGAGCCGCACAATTTCGGGGTCCACGAAAACTCTTCTGCCGCCTGCCAGATGTCGCGGAGACATAAGTCGAGTGAAATTTTCGCAAAATGTGTCCAGGGGCGGGCTGTACGATTAACAGTTTCTCGTAACGGTGTCTGACCTCTGATTAATTACACTTTAAAGTATTCTTCCAGGCTACGCTGGATGTTTTTATGCTGTTTTCCCTATTATTGCCTCAGAGTATAATTGCCGCAGTATGCTGTATTACTGTTTTCCGTTTTATGGCATGTTGTAATTTACGTGGTAGTAAACAACTTATAGGAATGTTCAGAAATGAAATGAAAATAAAATTATATTTCTGTATCTAAAACGCAATGGTAAATGAGGCAGCGTTTACCGAACGCGGTAGTGTTGACGTTTCGCTAACTGCTATAGGTGTGAAGTAACATGGTGTGAAGTGTCCGATATCCTTCATTGGTAGATTCGGTTAATATTGGGAGCAAGTGGTAGCAGAAGAGTAGGGGAAAGAAAAAAATGGACAAAATCACATATCTTTTCTGGTTCGCCGGGAATGAGAAATGATTCAATCCAGAAATTCAATTCAGAAAACATGGGCTGTTTATCAACGAAATACTCAGAAATTTTAAGTGCTTCTAATGAAAAGTTGAAAAATACAACTGAATATTAAGACATGAATCTATATAAAATAATTCAAGGCGCTTGCAGGGTAACAGTTTTTTTGATCTATCCGTCTGTCCGTCCGCGAGTCTGTGGTCCACACTTACTTCAGTTTTAACACAAATAATCCTACAAATGCACACCACAACAACTTTAATCTGGTCACTATTCAGAAAAAAAAAATAGAAAATTCATAGAAAGATAAATTTAAATAACACACATAACATTAAATTCATAACTAATTACAACCAGAAATGATACTAAAAAATACAGAAAATTCACAAATCAAGACTATAGCTTCAATACGACTAGAAATTACTTAATTACCCTTAATTACTTGCATGGGGTCACCGTCGAAGTTTTCGAAAAATTTGACTTTTGCGGGACGGATTCTTATGTCAGTCAATCATCATACCATGATGATGACTCCATGCGAGCAGTACGTGATTTTCTTTGTGCGAATAATTGAGGGTTAATACTAACAGTAAACTCTTAATAAATAACATTTCTCTTATTAATAGCCTTGACAAAAATGATATTTATTCGCTAGAATGCGACACTTGTGGAGCCACTTATATAGGCGAAACCGTGCAAACGTAATCTCTCCATAATCGTAATCTCTTCTGTGTCTGCCTTTGACAGATACTTTCTTACAAACATACACGAATTTGAACAGAACATAAATGCCAAAATTTTACATTACAAAAATAAAGGCTACAAAGTATATATTATTATATATTCCATAACATTCAATTCCATCTATCTTCTTTACCACAACAAAGTCTGTATATAAGCATAAAGTTTGTAATTGACAAGAAAGTACATTTTTTTCTTTTTTGCTTTTTTTTCTTTTCTGAGGCACAAGTTTCGTTTTTTACGATATTGATTTTATGCATCTTGTAGCATCCCTGATGATGAGCACAGCTCGAAACATGTAGGGCGGAAATTGAAATAAATATACTTTCGCTAATCGCTAAAAAAAAGAAATATACAATATTTTTCACCCAGTCAAACTAATTAAGAATGTTTAAAATTGTGATTTCGTAGTCGAATAAAACGTAATATTTAAACGATACAGTTTTTATTTATTAAGCGTTTCTTTGAAAGTTCAATCAATACTTTTGTTTTTAATGTCTGGAAAATCATCTCAGTGAATGATAAAATTTCAAAAAAACGGTTAAAAATCGTCCTGAAATATTTTTGAAATTTTGGAAGAACCTGAGAGCAAGAAGAAAAAGAAAATAGCAGGAAATTTACATTTTCAAGAGATATTAAATCGATTTTTATGAAAATTTAATTACAATAAATAATGTAGAACTGCATTATGTATTTAGATTATACCAAATAATTTTTTTCAAGGAAAAAAACAAACGTCTCCGAGACGGGACTCTAACCCGTGTCTTCCGCTATCCGGGCGGATGTTCCCGCATCGGAGAGGTGTTTTTCCTTAAAAAAATTCTTATGTTTATATATTTGCATCCTAAAATAGGAGTAATACGGTCGTCGAGTTTGTTAAGTATCTAGATTATGTTTGATTGAAATTTTTAAGCTATTTTTCAGATCAGCTTGCTTGACGTTTGTTTTTATCATTCAAACATGATATAAAACTGCAAAAGTGCTAACCGAAAATGCAGTAACAATATTATTAATCTATTTAAGATATTTAGATTGGGGTTTGTAAAGTTTATCGGATCTTGCATATAACTTCTTTTCTTAATGATACAACTTTGGGTATTTTATGTCGTTTATAAAGTGATGAGCTCAGTTTTTTTTTAAACTGAAACTGTGAAGATTTGTGGGATAGCTGATTATGAAACTGAACACTATACGACCGTTGGATATAAATAAAATATTCAAAATAACGACTGTCATATGGTTCAAGTGTAAATAATTCACGCCATTTCTTAAATAAAATTCATAATCATATATTTTCCAGTTTTGATCCAATATTTGTCATTGCCAATTTTTCATTTCTAAACTAAATTCATAATTGACAATTTCAGAAATCCTTATGTACCAATCTTAAATGTTTAAGATTGGTAACTAAAGAGAAGATTGCTAAACTAAATTTTATTGAATATTCCCTCTGTCCGAAAATAAGAGTCCAATTTTATACAGAAAACGGGAGTATTCACTAATTTCAATTCAAGTTTCAGTTCGCCATAATTATTGAAAGATCCCTAGCAACGATTCATCAATTTTAAATAAAAAAGTTTCAAATAAAAGTTGCATTGTTTCAGTCTCTCTCTTCTAGAAGTATTTTTCTGTATATACAGGGTATTCCATTTCAGATTTTTAAATGAAATGCTCCGTATATTATTACATTTTACATTAGGGTTCCTTATGGAATTTATGGAATTTATTATATTAAACATACGTTTGGTCAAAGTCGCAACCTTTAAGAGTTATTGGTCATTATAAAAGTTCAAATATCTGATGTGAAGCACTCACACGAGTTCTTCTCACCTAATCCCACTTGACCTTTTTGTAAGAAATGTTCAATACTTCCTAGATGGTGCGACTTTAGCTAAATATATTGTTAATAAAATCGACCATAAATTCGACAAGAAATTAAACACGGTGTTCTGTTTATAAAACTGAAGTTGGATGGCGTCTAGGAGAATATATGAAAATACTTCTAGAAGAAAATAGAACTGATACATAATAAAAATTGTATATGAAACTTTTTTGTCTAAAATGATTAGAAATAGGAGAAGTGCTAATCACAGATTGACAGACGAACGAAGAGACAGACAGAAAAATGAATGGATCAACTTCCAAAAACGATATCATTACCGTTAGAATAGCCTAATTTGCCAAGATATATTAAAATATCACCATCCAATTTGGACACATTCCATTCCATTAAAATGTTGGACACAATGCATCTGATTTCCGAAATTGTATTGAGCTGTTTAGTTATCATCGTCGTAGTCACTATTCTCTTATGAAGATGTGAACGGAGATTCTAAATCCAGGTGAACCTCAGTAGTGACCAAAGTGGTGATCCTAATATATCCATACCTAAAACAAGAAATGCCAAAAATGAAAAAAAATAGAGAAAATAGGAAACAAAATAAGAGTGGGTTTGTAATCGGCAAATTTTTTTTTATTTTATGTAAAGTATTTTTTCAATAAAATACTATACAGGATGATTCAAATTCATTCCCTTACTTTTAATAGTGAGGATAACTGTACAATGTTTACATTTCACAGTTTTATAACCTTATTTACAGTTTGTTGATGTACGATTCATACTCCTCCGCTTTAACCTCCGGTAGTCTAAATAGTGGGATGATATAAGGGTGGTTCTAAGTTATTACTTTTTTGTCAAAAGCTGCTCCCCTTCACCTTATTGCTCGTTGATATGCAATCCATACTTCCCCTTCTTTTCCAGTAGTCTGAATAGCGATATGGTATAAGGGTGGTTTCAATTAATACAAGAGAAATAATAGAAAAAATACAAGAGAAATATTAACTGTATATTAACTGTATATTAGCTGTAAAATTAATTAGTTGAATTAGAAATAATTTAGAATTTTTTACGTATTAGTTTCTATACATTTTTTAATTTAAGGTAATTATTCAAAATTTATTTATTTAAATGATTGTCAACATAAACTGCCGTTGTGTAAGTTAATTTGCACCAGACAGACCATTTCTTACCTTATGGATTGGTGGATTGATAGTCCGGGCATAGGTTCAACCATGGGTCCCTCGTCCACTTTCATCTATTCGAAGATCCCTTCCTTCTCGCTGCTGAAAAAAGGACTCTATATTTGCAATCTACAATGTTGGGTTGGGCACTTCCACACCTAGCCGCGTCCAATTGTATTTAAATTTACTCTTCTTTCTTGACATCAAAAAAACTTAGGTTAACTTACTGTCAACAAGGTGATAAAGCATCGTTTACACTGAACGATATTTCACTAATTCCTGTTCACACAAATTAATCAATGGTACGCTCATAAACATACGGTAGCTAATATGGTTTTTAAAGTCATTTTTAAATTGCATAATAACTATATACTACATTCTGTAAAACATGCCGTCTTCGAGAGAAAAGTTAAACATTAAAATACAATTTCGCTTATGCAGGTTGGGTTGCCTAAGTTTAAGTGTGGCATAGTCGACCGTATAAGTAGTTTGTTTTAGCTTGCAAGTTTACAAGTTTTTGGTGTTTGTGTGGAATTTATGGCCGATTTTATTATACATGCATATGTCCTAAGTCGCACCGTTATTTTCCTAAAATAGATCGGGTTGATATTTTAATTTAATGCTGGTGTAAAAAATACCTCTTATCATAGATTGTGTAATTAAAACTCAACTTCACAGTTTAAGTGTTGAAGAGGATAAGCTCTTGCAATTGTCCACAACATTAGTGTATTTATGACTTTGCTACTACCCACCGTTCACTAAATTTTATAACGCCGTTGGGACTGGGTGTCATAAATCGGCTTCTTGGCATAGAAAAGTGTATTAAGATATTTTTTTACGAAAAACGAAAATTTGAATTTCATTAATTTTAATAAATTATTTTAATAAAAATCACTGTTAGCATCTATTGAATCTTCATTCAAAAAATATAACCATATTCCCCCGTATATACACGAAAATAAAACAGCAGCAAGTAAATTTCCATCTATAATGTCTGCTATTTTGAACTCTGGAAAAGGTATTGTAAAGACGAATTGTCTGCTTCGACTAAAACTTTTCCACTCAATAAATAAAATTTAAACTTTTTAAGATTATAAGTTAAAGCTAGTTCTTTTTCTGTCACTGTATAATCCATTTCAACATTAGGTATTTTTCTTGATAAAAAGGCTATCGGAAGTTCTAAGTCATTTTTTGTAGAGGTAAAACTGAATCATTCAGTTTTCAGTGTCAATTACATGTCTTATGCACTTCTTCCACAATGTATCGTGTATTTTACATATTTGGTAAGTACTGGTCATTAGGGGTGAATTTTCAACAAACAGTGTGAGTTAGTAAAGTAATTACGTTTGCGTAATTTTGTTCGCGAGATACCCGGATCCTGTGCCTAGACCAAGATAGAATCAATTCAATCCAACAGCTTACTAGACAGCAATTATTTTTGGTCGTTCAGCATAATAACTTTCATAGAAAACGTGACCGATGGCTACCTAGAAATTCGTTTCTTTCGTCACAGCTACCTAGCCGTAAATTATGTCTTTTCTTCACATAACGGCCGCTAATTACCTATTAATAAAGTCCAGTATAAACGGTGAGATGGAACACCGTTGGTGTAAGTACCATTGTATAAAATATAAATAGAATAAAAATATAGTATTGTGCTTTTTGTTCGGAAAGTTTTCATAATAAACATCTCGTTTTATACCAAATGAACGGAAGTGAGAAATATGATTAAACTGGCTTTATATCACACAATAGCACCAACATCAAAAGGTGAAAGAGCTAAATGGTTCCCATCCCATCACCTACAACTTTGTTGCACCTAACCATTGAAGGACCACACCATATTTGGCGGGAGCTGTATCGCTACGGTTATTTGTAAGGATGCTTTTTATTGGAGCAGTATATTGCCATAAAAATGTGCCGGTGGAGGTTTACTAGCGTCTAACGATAACGAGATCTGATCTAAGTCAATTATCTTTGAGTTATGCGCGGTTGACATAAAGCTTTGTGGTTCAGGGCAACCTCACGTACTCTCAGCTTTATTGGCTCACTGATTCGAAATCCGGCCGCAAATTTCACGCAGCTCTTGTCCGTAGAGATCCGTACGGTGGTTTCTACCTTGATAAAATAATTAAAAACTAACTGTACACGCAAGTTTGCAGTTGAGCCGGCATGTACGCAGTCAATAGCCCGCTAATTGAAGAAATATTTACAAAAATGCTAATACTTATTACTGCTGATACTTAATGCTCTACATGGTTTTATTTATCGTTGGCAATCAGTAAGCTCAGTTGGATTTTAGCCAGCAGCAATATTTGGAACGAAGTACTACAGCTATTACGTAGAGAAGTTCTGCAGAGAATATTCGATAACCTTTAGTTCATCGGTGTCAGTTAATTCATAATTTTCCAACACTGATATCAGATATGACTCCGTTAGGTTATTTTATCTGATGGCACGTAAAACATGGATTATATGGTAATCCTTTCATGATCACTGTTTTGTGACGTAAATAATTTTTGTAATTGCTAACGCTAAAAGTTGACATAGGGTGTATCTCAGCGTTTTTATCAAAGCACCTGTCGGAGGTTCGAGTTAAATCGTATTGTACGCGGTAGCTGGCAAAGTATGCCGGTGCACACATCAAGTATGCATACGATGTAAATGTCAATGTCAACATCCGTGCGTTAGTGTTGCTTAAAATACGCCGCTCAGACCAAATACCTGGCGGGTACAGGCCTTAAGCCGCTTATGCCGCACGCTTTACAATTGAGTGTAGCACTATGTCGACGATTATGTGAGCAGCAGTGAACGCTTTTATCGTATATCATCTGCGTGTCATATTAATTTATGACGTGGTAAAGGTTTAAGTATAAATATGAATCAACATTGTCAAATGTGTGTTATGAACGAATGCACTAGTCTACAAGTTTTTTTTAATTTCCACCACGTCTAGTTCTAGTTCTTATTTCTGCTTAACAAATTTAGAAGGATTTTAAAAATAATGTACTGACATCTTGAATAATTCGGGTAGGTAACGACGAAGATTGTACAGAATTTCAGAAAGTTTGGATGCCATTAAGACATACAGCTCTTAAATCGTCAATGACCTTTATGTGAAGATCGTTTATATCAAAGGAAACCGAATGCTTTTAGGAATGTCGAAGCAAAATGCTGAACTTTTAGACTCTAGATCGCATGAATGGAATCTGTTAACTAATATTGTTATTCTTGGAAACCTAGCCTAAAGGCTATTTTACCTCATAATGGAAATAAAAAGCCTTCTCTACCAGTCCCTCACTCTGTGGTAATGAAAGTACAATTGGCAAATTTGTGGTGATTTAAAAGTATATTACTACATTGTCATAAATAATAAAGTATATTACTAGGCCTTCAAGGAGGATTTACGAAATATTGCTGTTTTTATGCTTAGATTAAGATATATCCGCACGCTTGAAGGTCAAGTAAGAAAAAGTACCGAGAGATTGCTGAATTGACAGATAAAAGTGTCCAGTCAGGGGACGATAAGAAACTGTATAAAAGAGCTCTGCTATGTGCAATGGCAATTCAGTTGTTATTCTGTAACGTTGTACTCCACTACAAAATACACAAATACAGATCATTTTCCTTCAATGCGTTTTTGAGTTAGTTTTTAAAAACGTGCGAAACGTAAAAGTGCAAACGTAAGAATTACAACTGGCGCAGTCGGTAGGATTGGATTCCAAGGATTTGGAGGATTCAAGGATTCGAAGAATTCGGCAGTTAACACAATTCACGAGCAATCCGGAAGAGTGGTGTCTATAAAGACTTCAATAGTGCAACGGCCCAGGAGTTCAAGGTCAGAAGTGCTAAGAAATAACTGGATTCAAGGTACCAAAGTCTAAAATTAGCGAGCGCATCAACCCCATTGAACCAGAGAATATTTTTCCTAAGTGCCAACCAGCCCCAAACATTGGACGACAGGATATTTTTCCATGACAGGAAGTGCCAGCAATCAACCCCGGTGAGCGGATCACATTTTCCAGAGCCAACACAAGAAAACAAAGAAGCAGTAAACCACGGTGAGCGGATCACATTTCCCAGAGCCGAAACGAAGATACAAGAAGAAACCAAAGAACACAGCACAACCAACAAACACAGCATAATCAACAAACCACAGCACAACCAGCAACCACCAGCAGCAATCACTAACCCATGCAACAATCCTGAGAATTATAACTGGCAGAAAAAAAACGATTTTCTAGTCAACAGAATCACCCAATGAAGAAAGCAACTATTCATTTACTGCTATACCTCATTGGAAGGTAGATACAGGTCAGAGGTTATGAAGATTGAAATCCCAACAGGTCTATTATATTCCTAACTTTATTTAAGTTTTATATTATAACTATATTATAAATATAAACAAACGTATATGCTTTTTATTAACCATACAAATATCGAAGGAATAAACCTATTAATGGAATTAAACGATAATTATAAAATAATTATCGTTTAATTATTTAATTATCGATAATTATAAAAAGTAAATTATAAAATAAGCGCTTTAAACTTAAAACTCAGAAAAGAAGGAGTATCAATAAATGTACTAGGAAGCGCAATTAAATTTGCTACAGGTAACTTAGATCATGAGGATGCCGAACATTGTGATCAAATTTTATCACAATGAAGTAAATCACAAAATTATATTATTGATTATCATGAAAATATGTTTAAATATCTAAAAGAGATAAATGGTACATTAAATGTTAATTTACTAAAAATAA
>JAWQRJ010002351.1:0-13699 GCA_033557515.1 Diorygopyx duplodentatus | reverse complement strand
ATATATAAAGACAATGGAGAATAGGTATCAAGGCAAATGGGACGTTCATATGATGGCTGATTATTGCTGGGGAATTATGCGCGATTACCCAAGACAATTCCACTCGACAAAAACCCCTTAAAAGGCAATTTCTTGGTATATAATGTCGAAATAAATCGATATTTTTGCAAAATTGTATTTTTTTTTCTATCTCATGAACTAGAGCTGATACAAAAAATCATCTTATAAGACATACTTAAAATCAGGTCTAAAATCCTAGGCACCAAAATGTGTGTCGGCCAGTGTAATAAATAAATTCATAATATCAACATTGGAGCAATTATTAGTTGCAATTTTAGAACACAGTAAGGACTTGTCAACGTTATCAAGAACTAAACAGATGAAATATATTGATAACTCGATTTCGAAATCATACATTACTTTTTCATCCTGAATGTGAAATCAACCGACCTAAGTTACATAAACGTAAAAATTAATAACTAATTTGTGGGCAACCCAATTTACAACAAATGAATGTATTGTCAAAGGATCGCTTTTGCAGCAAGCGCTCGAAAAACCTTAAATAATCGGAAAACGATACATTTTAGGTATAATTTTGTCATTTAAAGTTTCATTTCAAAATTCAATTTTGTAAAGAATGTACGTAAGAAGGTCCCGCCGGGCGTATTTCTGAAAAATTCGATGTCTCAACTAATGGTTAATAAAGTATAAACATTATCGCATGTATTATGAAAATTCGATTTTTCAAAATGTTGCTGCTGTTGCATAATTTTTGCGAAAAAAAATCAATATCTTGAAAGCGATAGTATCAATATCTCGAAGTTTAGGCCTGGCAAACGTATAACGAAAGTTATTGAAAATGGAATGTAGATTAAGAAAAAAAATAAAATTGGAGTCATTCTATTCAAATTCAACTTCAGGTACAAGCGGAACCGCCTGTTTATTAAAAATATTTTTATTTAGTTCCCTTTTAGTTCCCTTCAAATCCAAATTTTCAGACTTCTAGCTTTATCCGTTCTCCATTTCTAATGGACGGTCTACGGTGGACACCTGTTGGATATATATTGAAGATTTTTATAATCATAAAACAAAAGAAAATACATTCCAAGAACTGTAACGTAACCGAAATTAACTAATTCACACATACATATGTATATCCAAACAATTTCGAAAAAATGAAAGTCAAATTTGCAATTCAAATTTTCAGTCGTACTGTGGCAGCAGGCTTAAATTTGTATACAATATTTGGAGCAATACCTGTAATTATATGATGTTTTAAATTACCCTACAATATAAAATGCAAAAAAATACTAGAGCTTTTAAAGGTGAACAATATCAACATGATTTTTTAAAAGAATGTTTGTAGTTTTTTAGTGATATCATAGTTGTACGTAAAAGTGATATTTCTAATAGCATACAATTTTTGAACTGTATCAAAATTACGATAAATGGGTTAAATACAGTTATAAGATTATTGGTTAAATGACATATATAATTTTCTTTTCAGAAGAAGGCTGAACCAAGATTGTCTTGACATTTTTTTTGGTTCCATCCACCATCAAGACGGACATTGTATTAACCCTGCCCTCATTCAGTTTCACAGGTCTTTCTGATAATACGTTACTTCGTTTAACTGACATTCAAAATCATATTAATGTTTGTGAACCGTGCAATCTTCTGATTGACTGTTATCGAAGAAATATCAAAATGGCATACTAGAGTGAACCTTACTCTGGTGGTGCATATGCGTCCAATTTGTAATTAAATGACGCGTCTAATTGTAATCTGGTAACCTCTTAATAACTGTCAATCTTAATGTTTTGATTATTGGATTTGTGATTCCTGTAATGCGGCTGTTTTGTGATTTAACAGACCATTATTGAACCCGAGAAGGTGATCACTGAAATATTGGTGTAATAAAAAGGCCACATCAATTAACGCCTTTTATTATCCATTTTTAGAAACTTATAATCTTACATTTACATTCGACAAGAGATTCTGTTCCAAAAGAGTTGTCCGTCCATTTGAAACATTTTGGTAGTGTTTCTGCAATTAACTAGAAGCATTAATAAAAAACTAAGCGGTTTTATTACTGTTTGTCTTAAGCGATTTCATAAAATAATAATTATAATTTTGATGAGTTGTGACAATATACAATCTATTTTGTGAATTAATAGATATCATTTATGAAGAAAAATAATTAGTTATGAACACTGCTTTTGGTAGTAGTGTTTGTCAGTGAAATCATGCTGAAAGGTTATGTTATTAATACTGTGTAGATATTATTTCAATTATTTGCTAATTTCAGATTTACTGATGTAATACACGTAAATATGAATAATACGTCCTATTATAGAAGTCGTTCTCATAAATTGTAAATACGGACCTGACCTCCTCTGAACACTTGACTTAAGATCAACGAATTTGTAAGAAAAACATCAAAGGCGGTATTATCAAGTACCCATTTTTACTCAACGTCTAAATTGCCCTCATATTCTTTCGATATCGCGATCTCAATCGTAAAAGTATGCTTGCAACTTGATGTTGTTTTTTTGAGGTCATATATTCATCGTAAGCTTACAGGACAGCATATATTATGCATGTAGGAATGACAGTGGCTTACCCTCTTAAATTTACGAGATTTTATGAAGAGATATGCGTTCCATATTTATGTGGGCCTGGACAGAATTTATTTTCAGAATCCCAAAGGAACGTCGGACTAAAAAAACATCGTTCATAAAATTCACCGCCAGCAAATAAATTTTAGGAACCGAAATGGAGTAATAAAGAGATACGAGAAAAATGTACTTATCGAAAAAAGTTTTGTGGAAGAAATTTAAAACGTTAATAATACAGATGGATTTGGAAAATAATATATTTTGATAACTTTGCAATGGCTCACCTGCAGCGCCGTGGAAACAAATCCGGCCCCGGGGGAAAGGGGAAATGAAATGCAACCTCCCACCGCCATATCACGAAGGCTTTAATTCGCAAATTAGCGATATGGGTTTCAAATTTTATTTACATATTTTGCTTATTTTGCAAGTTGGTAGGCATACACAATCATATTTTTTATACAAGAAACTAGTGTAATTTAAGCAGTGTGACATTTAATATGTTCGTTTAGCAGCTTACTCAATAACAAAATATTATTTAGAACAACAGGAGTAAAAAAACATACTACACAACTTCTTACCACCCCCGGTACGTAATGTACTATTGATGATTATCAGATGGTTGCAAATTCATTTTATAAGTAAACTAGAAATATATTATACTTTCATATTTATTTCAAGCAAATAAGTACCAAGGAACAAGTCAAGTAACATAAAAAATAATAGAAGTCAACCCAAATTAAATAATTAGTATTGGCAAAAAGTTGTAGTAAGTTCATTGTTGTGATAAACTTGACTGCATTAGTTTGTTATTACAAATATGATTTTACTACAAGGTTATAAAGCACTTAATTATATTAAAAGTCTTTTCAATTGCAGCCTTTCGTGCTTCATCTACACTGTTACCCTTTGCAATGACTGTCACAGGTATGTCGCTATTTACATTTACAACAACCAGCAAAGGTACTACTTGAAGTACTTCTAGGCTAAATGTATAGTCAAATAGTTCTAGTATCTTGCATAGCGTATCTTCTATGGGGGGCATTGTAAAATACTAAAAAAAAAATTTAATTATAATAATTTATCTAGAGCACTTACTTTTGACACTTCTTTATCTGTTATTCCACGTTCTGCCATCCGTACTTTAAACTGGTCTTCATATTCTACCACTTTTGCTTGTAAGTTTGTTTGCGCTAGCGGTGCTCTGAGTTTGTTGTACTCTTTTATAATATCCTCATCAGAACTTAATAGTTGCAACTGTTTCATTTCCCTCTGTTCTCGTAACTGTGGTAACACACTGATTAGCCTAAAAACATGATTAGTATATTCTTTAATATTAATTTTTGGACAAATAAAGTAATCAATTTTAGAATATTTAACAAATGGCTCTGTAAGTTTATAAAAAGGAAGGAAGGAGTTGTAGAAAGGATAAATTCATCAAATCATATGAGTGGTTTTAAATACGAATGTGGGGTAAAAATAGCATATTTTGAACGTGAAGGGACAGTGATATGAGTACAATATTTTAATATTTCGTGTGCTTGATGTATCTCAAGAACGAAAGGCAAGCTTCTATTAAACATTGTTTTGTTCAGTTGCTTTTGGCATGTCTTCACTTCAGAAAGACGCTCATAAAAATTGTTAGAAGTGCAAATTGGATCAAAGAATAGCTGTCCAAATAATTAATATATTTAGGAAAGTCAGCAAAGCTCGGTGAACCAGGAATTTAATCTTTACTAATTTTTAGCAATATGTGATTTGATGATTAAAACGACATAATACGGTAGTGTCTCAACATCCGGCCAACCAAGAGGTTATAAAAGCAGACCTAAATACTATTAAAAAGAACACTAATCAAACTGATGAAAAATTTGAGCCCCCTAAACATATATTCCGCAAAACATGAATTCTAAATAATTGTTTACATGTGTCACCCAGTATACCTTACGTACCTTTCCAACATCTCCTTTGCCGCAAGCTGCTTCGCATGTTTCTTGCTGCCCGCAGTACACTGTGTTGTAATAGAAGCTGTCCTACATTCATAAGTAAATTGACGACAATGTGCCTGTCCCACGGATGAGATTTCAACAAACTCCGCTGGTGGAATTTTATGTTCAACACATAATTGTAGCAAAGTCGGAATGCAATTCAAGGGCGTCTTTACGGAATTCCCTTCTGACCTTATACCCTGCAGGTCTTCACTTTCTGCCAGTTGAATGATGCCTTCTTCCGATAACAATTCCAACACTTTCTTTGCGGCATCGTGCTTTGCCTCTTTTTTTGACCTACCGATTCCGATAGCGCACTGCTTCTGCACACAGACTCTGTAATGAAAGGTATTGTCATGTGTACCTTGTTTGCAGTAAACCATTTCGTAGTTCGGAGGATTGTATTCCTTTTTAACTGTCAGCTCCTGCAGAATCATTACAGGCGTTTTCGTATTTTTTGCCATAGCAAAATATGCTTAAAAGCTGCCCAATCAATACAATCCTAATCTATAAAATCTTAAACGAATTAAATAACCTGAAATAACCGTTTAAGATATTTCAAACGTAGCCAAATGTCAAATGATTGGAGAACGTCAGACTGTTGTTCGAGCACAGCACACTGCTCTCGGCATTATTGCCCTGCTATGCAACTAAAGTTAAGAAAATTAGGCCTATAACTTCTTAAGGAAAAAGAATTGAACTAAGATGAATTACTTTGAATCGGTTTATTTTGGCACAAGAAAGCTGTTATTACCGCCTTGTTTGTCGTGTTAATTCAATTTACACATTCGTCAGTCGTATTTCTTTTTTTGATCACTTCAAGTGGGAAAATGCAGTTAACATTCAACACCAAAATGTATTTCAAAGCAGAAGTAAAATACAACCAAACTCGTTCTGTTCATAAAAAGAAATATAGATCCAAAACAAACGGAACAAATTACAAAAATACTTTAATACTCTTCAGCTCCCTCTCCTTCACCCTCTCCAGAATCCATGCCGACTTCCTCGTAATCCTTCTCGAGAGCGGCCAAATCTTCACGAGCCTCTGAGAACTCTCCTTCTTCCATACCCTCACCTACGTACCAGTGGACAAAGGCTCGCTTGGCGTACATCAAGTCAAATTTGCGGTCAAGGCGAGCCCACGCTTCCGCGATGGCAGTGGTGTTGGACAACATACACACTGCACGTTGCACCTTGGCCAGATCGCCGCCCGGAACAACGGTCGGCGGCTGGTAGTTAATGCCAACCTTGAAACCAGTCGGACACCAGTCGACAAACTGGATGGTCCTCTTGGTCTTGATCGTGGCAATGGCAGCGTTGACATCCTTTGGGACCACGTCCCCGCGGTACAACATGCAGCAGGCCATGTACTTGCCATGACGAGGATCGCATTTGACCATCTGGTTGGCCGGCTCGAAGCAGGCGTTGGTTATTTCAGCGACGGACAGTTGTTCGTGGTACGCTTTCTCAGCTGAAATTACCGGGGCGTATGTGGCCAAGGGAAAATGGATGCGTGGATACGGGACCAGGTTGGTTTGAAATTCAGTCAAATCAACGTTGAGTGCACCATCGAACCTCAACGAAGCCGTAATTGAAGACACAATTTGGCCTATTAATCTGTTCAAGTTAGTGTACGTTGGACGCTCGATGTCCAGATTACGCCTGCAAACATCGTAGATGGCTTCGTTGTCGACCATAAACGCACAATCCGAGTGTTCCAAGGTCGTGTGCGTGGTCAGGATGGAGTTGTACGGCTCGACGACTGCCGTGGAGATCTGAGGAGCTGGGTAGATGGCGAATTCAAGCTTGGATTTCTTTCCGTAATCGACGGACAGACGCTCCATAAGGAGTGAAGTGAAACCGGAACCGGTACCTCCACCGAAAGAGTGGAAGATCAGGAATCCTTGAAGTCCCGTGCATTGGTCCGCCAGTTTCCGTATACGGTCCAAAACCAAATCTACAATCTCCTTCCCAATGGTGTAATGACCACGAGCGTAATTATTCGCAGCGTCCTCTTTCCCAGTGATCAACTGCTCCGGGTGGAAAAGCTGTCTGTACGTTCCGGTTCTGACTTCGTCTACAACGGTAGGTTCCAAATCCACAAAAACCGCTCGAGGGACGTGTTTTCCGGCTCCGGTCTCGCTGAAGAACGTGTTGAAGCTGTCGTCTCCACCACCGACAGTCTTGTCGGATGGCATCTGGCCATCAGGTTGGATACCATGCTCCAAGCAGTACAATTCCCAGCAGGCATTGCCAATTTGGACGCCGGCTTGGCCAACATGAACTGAGACGCATTCACGCTGTAAAAAATCACAGTCTATTAAAATAACTCATCGAATTATGTATGTTCTGCCAATTGCACCTATTGGCAGAATCTTTTCTACTTTTCACCACAAGTTCGCTGCGAATGCAGCTGGTGAGAGTTATATCATTCTAAAAGTTCTTGTAAGGTCGCACGCAATACCTATCAAGAGCGCTCCACAATGAAAACTTTGCATCATTTCAATATCATCTTGAATATATTACTATGGTACTTTATTTTGAATTATCGCCATAAAATAATATTAGCTACACAACATTTACAACAAAAAGGGATACATTACTGGAGAACGCAGTCAGGTTAGAATCTTAAAATTAATTTGTCATAGGTTCTAACCAATGAAAATATCCAATGGATTATTTGGGAAAATAATTCATTGCTTCGAATTTCCAATGTTAAAATATCGTATTGTTTGGATAACCTTTGATAATGAATAAATGCTCTATAGAGATTTACGTTTGTGGCGAATTACGTGAAAAATTTAATCATCTACCTATCCACTTCATGAATTTACATTTTATTCATTTGAAAATATTACATTATACGTTTCAAACCCCTGCAGATTTCAGCAAGGGAATAAAATTGTGCAAACTTTACTAAAATGCATTAAAAACTGTCCGGTTAGCCCATTTTGAACATTTAACATTTAGGAAAAAAACAAAACAGATTTTGTTTTCATAAATAATAAACTATTTTCCCTTTTATTACTTATGTTAAGATCCTTATCGATCTTCCAAACCCCCTGTATGATTTTCATATCCAAAACTTGTCAGTAGCAAATTAAATTAATCAAATGGATCAAAGTTGATCAAATCAAGTCAATCAGTCGCTTGTCTACCTATGGATATACACAATCGGCAGTATTTCAAATCTAAATCGCATTGCAGCTTTTATTTTCTTATAAAATTAATAAACTCCATTAAAAAACCTATTTAGTGAATCAATCCATGCCCCAAAGCATTTCCAAAACCTATGCGTCAAATGACGGACTCAAATTCGACACTATTACTAAATTGTCATACATCTCTCCAAATATATCTTAAATCTACGCTAGAAGTCTTCTAGAATGGTTGGAAAAGCGTTTCTTACCATTTTATGGTGTGGTGGGCTTTATTCGCAGTGTAGGAGAAACGGCAAAAAAAGGCAATTCTTCGGTCTCGCTGTCAAAGAAGCTTCCCGAACGAACGTGATTTTTTTGCTTGCTATTTATAAAGCTGACGTCATGACAACTGCCAAATTCTCATTGGTTTTCCATGGGTTCCCTCGTATTTCCCTCTCCGCTTGCATAAAGCGAATCCGCATCACATGCAGTGTTGCCAATTTAACTGCTTTGCGCTTTATCAGCAAATTTGAAATATCTGCACGAACTTAATGAAAATAGCCCACCTGTTACAAATACAAATGGAAACTCTTCATTAGTATGGAGTATAAGGAGGATTTATAGTCCTTTGTTCATGTGCAATCCCCAAAACCCTCATAGTCTCCGAAATGCAGGTCACCAAAAAACTTATCGACAGAAAAAGGTGTTGATCCAGTTACTGTGAGCGGGTCACCATTTTGCATCCCCAAAACGACGTTTTGCGCATTCTTTACAAGAAAGGATACGCATGTTACAGCGTCACAGATTCTCCAGATTATTATGTCCGAAATTATCTCTAAAAATTTAAATCTTGTGTTTTTCTCAGAGAAAATGTTATGTTAACTTTATTACCACTTATGAGAAAATTATTGACAAATACCACACGCTAAAACTCTCTCAAGAAATAATAGCACAACAAAAACAGTGTTGTTTATTGGAGATCATAAAATCTAAGGGATTATTATAGTTACAGAAATAAAGAAAACTCATGGAAATACAACGAAAAATGATAGATTGGGTATAAAACGACCCATTTGTGGAGTACACACTGGCGGATGTTGCAGCCCGTGAGCTTTGGCTTTAACAATAGTAATACACAAATAGTTAACAACGACATGACATATTCACAACGAAATAAAGTTATTGAATTAATATATATTGCCCTATCAAACTTTTTTGTAGGAATGCAAATGTATAAATGGTGGGGAGCGGAGGAAATATCTATTTTCGTTATCTCGGTTGATATTGATGTTGGGAGCAAAAGTATGTATATAACCAGTTTTGTTTATTTTCTTCGTGTTTTAGTTAATTTTTCTTTCGAATTTTTATTTCTCCACTTCATCTCGGTTGATCTTGGTATTGCAGGTTTTTGCTTTTTTCAAAATTTATTACAGATTAAATACACAAAATTAAATAATTTTAGTCGTTCACAATGCCATCGCATGCTTGACGTTTTTCGACAAATCTACCAGTTTGGATTGCTAACTATGGAGAAACATTTTGCATATTAGAAGATAATCTTCTTCATTGTGAGGTTTGCGATGTCACTCTTTTGCGGATGCCAATATTCCATTATCTAAACTGGCTAATCCTACTTTAAAAAGCTTTCTAGGAAAATACACAAATAGGCATATTGCCCACCCCACAACCTTAAGAGAGTATCATATGCCCAAATGTTATTCAAAACTTCTGCGGACGAGACTACTGATGTAATGGGCCATTTTGTTGTAAATGTCATTGGAATATTACACCCAGTAAAATATTGAGGCATTAAAATCAGTAATTCTTAACCTGGAAGATAATGCTCGCTGTAACCCAGAATATAAAACCGTTCTCCAGCGACAGGAACTGATACAGCAATTAAAGTACATTGAAAGTAATTTCAAAGAGTTGCCAGATACGATTAAATATTTTGAATCCCAAAATATATCTCTACCTGAAGGAATCGCAAAAATAAATTCTACCTTCAATCAGTTCAGTGAGTAAAATATTTCAGATGAATTTGACTCTAAACTTAAGCAAAAAGTAGGAACAATACAGCAAAAAACAGATTTAATTACATTACAACAGTTTTTGTCAAAATATTTAGACAAGGAAGTTAATTTAATGGAAGCTAACAGTATACAGGTGTCCCAAATTGGATGCGCACCATTGGTATCTTAGAAACAGTAAGAGCTACAACTCGGTTAAATGCAACAACATGGGGATGTTTTTCAGACCTTCTCTTCTTTTTCCAAAAAATGCATCGCCTACTAGATATCTTGAAAAAACTCAAAATTGTCATTTTCTTCAAATGATAATATTTTCCACCTTATTTATCGTACCAAAAAAATTCGACTGGAAAAAGTTGTAAATATCAAAACATTTTGCAGGGTAGGTTATAAAAATACTTTTTACTTCGCACCAGTTTCGAGATATGACCCAAAGTAGTATTTTTTAAATGGAAACCATAGTTGATTTTGACATTATTAAATTACTTGATTTTTTTCCTTTCCAACGATATAAGGTTCGAGGTATTTATCTTTCATAGTTTAGGAGATATGAAGACAAATCATATTCCACACAGATTTTAACCCATATCACACTATCCATGATTAAGAACTATGTTTTGTTTTCTAAACAAAAGATGCAGTCTTTTGTAAAAGGTGCAGTAAATCTGGTATTTATTATCTTTTGTGCTTTAGTAAATAGGGAGGTAGGTAGAGAGGGAAAAAATCAAGTAATTTAATAAAATCAAAATCAACTATGAAATAATGTCAAAATCAACCATTTAAAAAAATACAACTTTTGTTCAATACATCTCAAAACTGATGCAAGGTAAAAAATATTTTTATTATCTATTCTACAGAATGTTTTTATATCTACAACTTTTGCCGTCGAATTTTTTTGATGCGATAAATAATATGGAAAATATTCACATTTGAAGAAAATGACGATTTTCAGTTTTTTTAGGATTTCTAGTAGGCGATGCATTTTTTTGGAAAAACAAAAGAAGGTCTCAACAGCTTAGATAAACCCCCATATTGTTCCAGTTGGTGAGCATCGAATTTGGCACACCTATAAAGAGGCGGGAGGTATTTCTGAATTCGCAGTCTAAAACCACTGCGGTCTACTCATGATCCCATCCTCATGTGAGTTATCGTATAACACCTCACACGTCTGCAATATCCCAAAGAAATGTACTCAGGATGAAGTTTCATTCATACCATCTAGCCACTTTATCGGAGATGATTTTGAAAACCGAATTGCGTTTAATCGACATAATGTGCACTACTGGGCCGTAAAAAATCAACGACGGCTACAAACGGTAGAACGGCATGGACCATCAATATTTATTCAATGGTGAAAAATGCCGTGAGTTTTTAGATCAACAATTACCATTGCTGCTTAAGAATCTAATTTCGTAAAGAATCAGCGTATGGTTTCAGCACGATCCGTTAATCCGTTATATCGTGAAAATCGCGATAAAACTTAAAGCATTTTGTACAATTTGTGGGAGAACAATGCGGTAGGTAAAAAAAAAGGCTTTCGCTATTGGCGTCGTCTGGGTAACTTAATGTTAGTTTCAAGGCTTTCAAGTGGTCAAGTGCTAGATGACAGTATTAGTATTTATGGTTTTGGGAGGCGCCACACACGTCTTGGATAGATAGAAACCGATTCGTGAAGGAAATGTAAAGGGCCGCGCACTCTCGCTCTAAAAAACCCTGGAAACATCTATCCTGCTCATAGAATATGATTTGGTCACGTCGAATTGTGTAAACCAATTATAAAATAGTATTTTTTCACAAGAAGCAAGGAATGCCCTTCGCCCAACATTTTTGGAGAACGAAATTCAAAAGTCTCGTCACTCTTGATTTGGGTTTCAACGCGACAATCAAGTTTTACATTCCTCTTATGTTTTTACTTGCAGTGAATCTGTGATTAAAGTGGGTGCTGTGAAGTGCTTAGCCACTGTGTAGATTACCTTAGACAAACAGTCCGCCCGATGAGAGAATACCCGTAAGTAACCAATGTTTGTTCACTTAATTTGTTTCTCTGTTGAGTCTCCAAGAAATTTGCGGGTTTAAGTTTAGGTTCTATATTTTTGTTTACTTGTATTAATCACATGTTCGGGTTTCTTTGTTATTTCTCGTCGATATATATTCAAAAGTATGATCTAAAAACGGATTCAGTTTTGTGACCGTCATAACTGTTTTGAATTTGCGTGGGGAAATAGTCAGAGCTGTTACTTGTAAAAAATTAACTCTTTACAAGTAATATCTTCAACCCATAGCATCCATTGCTGGTTGAGTTTTTCATATTATATTCGACCAGATTTTCCATGAATGCTTGAATGCGTTAGAGTGAATCAAACTTGTTTTCTAAGTGGAGTCATTGGTGTTAATAACTGCCTACTAAATATTTAAGTGCTCGACAATGACAGCTAGGAGAGCCAGTCCAAGAAGTCAAAGAAAATTGCAAAATAGGTTCTCCTGGTTTGTTTATTTATTTTTTTGCATTACATTATGTTTGTAGGTCTTTCAGTTAGTATTACTTGTCACAAGGCGTTACATAAAAATCTCCAACTTGCATCTCTACAAAGTTACAACCGCTCAACAACTCTGTATAAACTGGACACAGAAATATCTGTTGATTCGTCCATCTCTAATGAAAACTAGGTGCACTTTTTAATATTTTCAACAATTCCTATTCGAATATTTTCTGCAAAGTCGCCTATTCTTCTTTGGACAGTAATATCGGAGAGATATATTGTTTTTAACTTTGCAGCCTCTCTTTCATCAACCATTATTTGCACCATTTCAACAGTTACTGGCAAAATAAAATCTTTATTAATTAAAATATTTTAATTTTTTTATTTGCTATTTAAGTGTCGATGTAGTTTTGATGCTTTGACACGATACGGTTTGAGTATTCTCACCAACATCAAAATTCTTGTCGAAGGGGAACCACTGTAGAAGACAAACACTGTATAAAGTTTAGATGTCATACTGAATAAAAAAGCTTTCTTTTCAAAACCACATACAATTAATGATAAGTAGTGACTATTGCAATTTAAAATCTAAAAATTTTAAAAGAACTTTTAAAAGAGGCGTTTGTACTACCTCATTTCATTTTTGTTGATGAATTGTAGGACTCATGTCTTAGGTCAGTCCGCAGACAAAAATTTCTAGTTTATAAATAAACTGCTGTATCTAGTTCGTTGTGCTATATAGTGAAAACACTCAATAAAGAATTATTATCATTGGGGAAAAAATACTACTATGCCTAAAACAACATGATCATGTTGTTTCGTCTCCACATATCGGAATTTTAAATTTGTAATTTCAAATAGCACTATCTCATATCTCCCTTGAATGCTTCAAACTTCTGTACGAAAGAATTGAAGATCCTATAAAACCAAAAATCCTACAAAACTAAAGTGCCCAGATGTTATATAATGGAATGTGGGCCGCTCACTAAAAAAGACGTTTTTATTTTGTGATTTTTACAATATATGATCTTACATAACTTTTTTTCTCGTATCATCACAATAAACGAGTACTTGTATGCAAAATAATCAAACATTCATAAATTGCATTACAAAATCTTTTCATAGCGTCAACATCGAAAACAAATATTAATATAAATCTAGCCATTAACATGTAAAATATACAAATAATAACATATTTACTTATAAATATATTATAAGTATTTTACAAATACTTTTCTGATCTATGAACTTAATAATTCTTCATTTTTTGTTATATTATTCCCATTTTTATTTACAAGAAAAAATGTGAAAAAATGCGCTCCGTTGAACCATTTGTCCCTGGCAAGCATAATTCAAATTCAATCGGTTTCTTAATATTTGTAAATGGTACGTTGTCGTTCTCAAAGTGATTAAATATTTCTACCCGTCTTTTATCAGTTGGTAAAA
>JAWQRJ010002350.1:0-13702 GCA_033557515.1 Diorygopyx duplodentatus | reverse complement strand
TCACTAAACCTTTCCACAACCGCTCAAAAGCAACAGGCAACTAAAGACTAAATGAAACAGTAAGAGATCGTCAGTAAACTACAAAGCAAGACTGGGGAAATACTGGGCACGACGGTCGGGGAACACCCAGTATTGATCGCGACTGCCAGGAATCCCCGGAAGTAGTTCCCCCGGTAACAGATATCATTTGTTCATGTTATACGGTGGCTAATGCGTTGGAAATGTGATTTACGTTATCCGATATTCACGGTATCGAGATTCTACTGTATTATGAAGAAACCCTGTAGTCTGTTAAATTAATTTCGATATTTTGCAATAACCCAAAATATAGTCTACTGCATCTTCCTAAGGCAACGGTAATTTCACTTTAATTTTAGCAATTTGTTTGGACCTCGATTATTAAGAGTCGCACTTCATTATTTTGGTCCATGTGCTCTTCGTTTACTAAGAGAAAAACCTCTGTTAAGCAGCGGCCGGCGCCGGAAGAAGAAGAGACGGCCTCCGTGGCTTCGTGGCATCCGCGACCTCTCAACGACCTCAAGGGCATTTACAATCGCACCACCACCGAAGCTCCGGCCGAGCTGTTCCGCAAGGATTTGATCAGTGCCATGAAACTGCCCGACTCGGAACCGCTCGTCACCCACGAGTACTGGGTCATCTGCGATCAGTGGAAGCAGGAGTGGGAGAGGGGCGTACAGGTGCCCGTTAATCCTGACTCGCTACCCGAACCGTCTGTAACTGTTACCCACTGCGCAAACAGCTACAAGACGTCACATGACTTCAAATTGTAAGTATCGTTTTATTAAAAATCACTCGTAACTAGAAAGTTTATGTAAGCTTGCCTGTTCGGTTTATTTGCTCTTAAAGGTGTTTTTCGAATATGCGTACAGAGTGTTTCACATAAAAAATTTAAATTAATTTAATGCTAAAGAGATGTTGGTCTCTTAAAGGATTTTTTGCTTGTATTCTTTTACTGATAATGCTCCTTATTGTTTATTATTATTTATTGTTCATTAACAGCAATCTATTTCCCAATGCTCAAAACTTGAGACCTATCTAAATTGATTTTCCGCACCAATTTCTTGAAATCCTGCAAATATTTGCCGACAAAGTTTTGCCGTTTGCGATATCACAAAATACAAATACACATTGCAATTTTAGCTCGTTTAATTATATTAGATAGATACTGACAGCGCCACCGTGTGCTCAAAGGTCAAACTAACTTGTCAAAGGTCCTCAATAACAGCAAACTATTATTTCACCATGCTCAAAAAACATATAAAATGAGTTTTTTCCTCAATAACTTCCAAGGTTTTTGTACCATCGAATCACCAAAAGAAAAAATCGATTAGGTAAAGTCAGGACTGCGAGCTGGCCAGGGAAATTTATGACTGGCATTGTAAATTAGGACGATCTTCCATGAAGAACATATCTTATTGGCCGAAATTAAATATTGACTTTAACACTACCAATTATTGGGCTAAGTAGAACCCGCTATAGTTGTGTGTGCCCTTAAAAAATCCTTAGTTGATGAAGACGTCGAATGTTGTCGTGATGTCGTGTGTTTGCTTGTAGTATTAAGTCATAGATCAGGCAAATTATATAGATTCTCTATCTTACCTTTATCTGCTTATAAATTAACGATAATTTTTGCCTGAAATATATTTTTTTAATATCGTGTGATTACAACATGATACAGATATTCGTAACACATTAATTCTTGCAGGCCGAAGAACAAATACGTAAGAATTACAAATGATGACAGGTTCAAGTCGGAAGATCATGTACTGTCGAAGGTGCCGAAGCTGGCAGAGGCTGCCTGTTCGTACGATTTAGACGAGTGTGACGTGACGTGGTTGAAACTGATCAACGAAGAACGGACCTGCATGGGACTTAGTTCAATCACGGAAGACCAATTCGAAAGGGTGCTGGAACAGCTGGAGATACGATGCTGGGACAAAATACAATCAATCTTAAAGAACGAGGAGGGCTTGGGCATCGAGTACGACGAGAACGTGGTCTGCGACGTGTGCCGTTCGCCCGACTCCGAGGACGGCAACGAGATGGTGTTCTGTGATAGCTGCAACATCTGCGTGCACCAGGCCTGCTACGGCATCATGAGCATTCCGGACGGACAATGGTTGTGCGGCCCGTGCGCCGAGAAGGCAGTGAAACCGTGTTGCGTGCTGTGCCCGAATCCGGGGGGCGCGATGAAGTCGACCAGGTCGGGAAAACATTACGCCCACGTCTCGTGCTCCCTGTGGATACCCGAGGTCAGCATCGGCTGCGTGGAACGGATGGAGCCGATAACGAAAATCTCCAGCATACCGCAGACCAGGTGGGCGTTGGTTTGCGTGCTGTGTCGGGAACGCGTCGGTGCGTGCATTCAGTGTTCGGTGCGGTCGTGCAAAACTGCGTATCACGTGACGTGCGCGTTCAAACACGGACTGGAAATGCGGGCGATCATCGAGGACGATTATACCGCGGAGGGCGTCCGATTGCGTTCGTACTGCGAGAAGCACAGCAAGTTGAGGAAACGGAAAAAAATTAGCATGTATTCGGGTTCGGAGGACGACGACAAGCTAAAGAAACGGAAGGACATAGAGGAGAACAATCAGGGTCGCGCGACGAGATTGCAAGAGATCGAGGCGGAGTTTTACGTGCACGTTACGGTTAAAGACGTCGTAGTTGGCATTGACGTCGACGTGGAGGCGTTGAACGCGATATACAACTATTGGAAATTAAAACGGAAATCTGGCAATAATAAACCTCTACTTCCTCCGAAATCGGATGACGTCGATATGCTCTCTCATAAACAAGAACAAGCGGACCTGGAGAAGATGAAAATGTTCGTACAACTGAGGCAGGATCTCGAACGTGTCCGTAATCTGTGCTACATGGTAAGCAGAAGGGAGAAGTTGTCGAGGACGTTCTTCCGTATGCGCGAACAGACGTTCCATAAACAAGTGGCGGTGCTCAGTTCCGGCAGCGGTACGTTATCTTCCGCGGTTACACAGGCTGTCATGGAGGCAAATCACGGACCGTCGATTTACGATCGTCTATATTCGCACACGGCAGCCGAAGATCACACGGCGGACTTTGACAGTATTCTTGCGAAGATTGCCGGTCTTAAATCGTCTGGTGATGAAAAGAGATCTGATTTTAATGGGGTGTTCAAAGAGAACAATCCGTACAAGAAGATATACGTTAACGGATCTAAACGGCGTAGCAGCAGTTTGTATGGTAGCATGTCTAGCAGTAGCAGTAGCGACGAGCGGCCCAAAAAGGACGATAAGGAAAATCGGGTGCAGAGCAGTTCCGATGATGGCATTAAAGTGGCGCACAAACGCGGTCAGAAGATCGGGGAGAGACGTCAGAAGAGGCTGAGCAGGATCTCGAAATCGAAAATCGAGACGAGCAGCGACGAAGACGTCAAACCCACCGACAAATGGAAGTCGATATCGAAATCCAGGCTGGTGCAAATGGAAAACGAGCTTGGAGTTTCGGGTAGTGACAGCGATGAACTCATGCCTTTACCCGCTCACAAACACAAAGAAGCGACAAAGGCGATGGCTTCCATTTATTCGGACAGCGACAGTTCGGACACGTCGGCACGTAACGACGCGGCCAGTGATTCTCAACAAAGTAAGATGCGCACAAAGGCTGCTATGAAAGATTTTACGCATAAACCAACCTCGTCTAAATCGCCCAATAAAAGCAGTCCGGAAAATAAAAAACGAACAAAAGAGGAAATTAAAAGGGAACCTGTCACAAAGAAGAAGGACTACGTACCCTCAGATCTCATCGTTCCTCAGAGGCAGGCTGCCAAGAAAGCCTCCGAAAATCTTAAAACGTCTACCACGAGAGTTAAAGAGCAACCTCAAAACGAACAAGAGAATGTTGATAAAAAAATGGTCGAAGAAAAACAAGAAAAAAGCAATAAATCCAATAAGCCGAAAGGCAGACCACCACTCAAAGACAAGGAGATTAGTAAAGAAAAAGAAAAGACTACCACAGAGTCCAAAAAAGAAATTAAGAGTGATATATTCGATATCGACAAAGAAATGGAGAAAGTTGATAATCAGGAGATCTTGGCCTACGTGCCCCAAAGACAAGCGGCCAAGAAGGCAACGGAAAGCATGAAAGGCTTGGGCACTAAACCGGACGCCGAAAACAAAGCCACAGACGGTGGCAAGGGTAAGAAAGATGTCGAACCAGTTAAGAAAAAAGAGGAGGAGAAACCGGCAAAAATTTCCGAATCCGAACGAAAATCTTCCTCAAACAGTAGTACGTCTTCCAGTTCGAGCTCTTCCTCTGATTCGTCGTCCACATCCAGTTCAGACAGCGAAGACAATGATGACAAACCGCAATCGGAGAGTCAGGTCTCGGCGCCAGCTCGGGAACAGACTAAGCGGTCTAGTAACAAGGATTGGCCCTTTCTTGACAAGGCACCCAAATCCCCAGTTACTAGCAGCTCCTCGGACTCGAGTGATTCCAGCCGACCATCGACGCCAACTCCACCAAATCCACCAAAACCCAAAGCTGCAGCTGCACCACCACCGCAGCCCGCAAGAAAAAGTATCGACAAGAAATCAACGGCCGCAGCGCCACCTGAAAGAGAGGAACCGGGTAGAGGTAGAGGTGCGGGACGAAGAGGTCGAGGTCGCCCTAGAACCACCAGTTTTAAACCACCAAGTGGTGATCGGGTCGGAGATACTAATGTCAGGCCTCGAGCTGTCGCTGAGACCCAACGTCGCACTGTTGACAGAAAGGAGCCTAAAGGCCGAAAGGGAAAACCGGCTGAAGATCAGCTGGACGAAAAGGAAACAGGCAGAAGGAAGTCCACTGGTCTATCATCTCCGGTCAGGAAAACGGAGAAGAAGCTGAACGAGAAAGAACAGTTGTCGCCGACAAGGAACTTGGAAAAGGAGATTTTAGAAAGAAGGGGATCTGCAACGTCTCAATCTGCGCTTGACCGTTTGTTCGGTCCGGAACGGAAAGATAAGCCAAAACAGAATAAAGTGGAGAGAAGGGAGAGGCTAAGTCGATCTCCCCAGAAACCTAAATCACCAGAAAAAGTTCTACGATCTCCTACCATTACTGATAGACTATCAAAGTCACCAACTAAAAATAAAGAAAACGAAGCAATAAAGTCCCCAGATAAGAAACGGTTAAAGGAGGATAAATCTCAGAGTTCATATGAAAGATTATCTATCTCCCCTGCCAAAGAAAATAAGGAACCAAAAGAAAAAGATGTTCTCAAATCCCCGGCCAAGATTAAGAGTAAAAATGAGATAATTCTTATAGATGATGATGATAAGCTAGAAAATGCTATTGTGGAAGAGAAGAAGGTAGAAATAGAGCCTGAAAAAATAGAAATTAAGCTAGACGAAAGGATTGATACAGAGAGTATTATTAGAGAAAGCGAAAACAGATCTATTTTTTCACCTCAACCTCAACAGGAGAAAGATACCGATTTATTCGAAGAGTTTGATAATATTTTAGATGCAAACTTTGGCATTGTCAAAGATGAAATTTTAAAATCATCAATATCTGTCCCTGCGAACGCTATTCCGTCATTTAAAGAAGATACAAAGGAAGATAGCGCTAGAGAAACACTAAATTTGGTAGAAAAGTTGCGTATGGGATTATCAAAAAAATCAACTGGTTATGATTTTGACGATACTGCCAGCGTAACATCTGTTAGAAATGATAACGATCGAAATGATTTTACCGAACAAATTGTGCCTGTCCAAGATACATCACAAAAGAATGAAAATATGAAAATCAACTCTAGAGTGTCTCACGAGATGACGTTTGATTTGAGTGTGCAGGAATTCAAACAAATAGATGAAGCAAAAGAGTTGAGATACTCTGCTTCGGAAATGAATGTAGTACAAGCAAACGAAATTTTGAACCAGCACGATCAACATTCACATCACACGGTGACCGCAGAGGCGGACGAGCGTTGGGTACCCCCTAGCGAACCCTATCCGAATATGCAAGGGTTAGAACCGAACCGTACTCAACAGAATAACGTACCCGAAATGCCGTACTTGTCCAATTTTGATACTCATACTATTAATAACGCGTCTACTCATATCGATAATAATATTCCTCAGGTAGAGAACGCCATTTTGCCGCCGCAAATTGAAAGCAAGATGCCTTCGCCAAACGTAACTCAGACACCGTTTCTCGACACCGCATCCATGGATTACATGCCCAGTCCGTCCCCGTACGTGCATCCGCAAGCCAAGTGGGCGGACAGACACGTTATGCCAAGCAGAAGGTCATCGTCTAGTTCTGCGGCCTCTACGGTTAGCTCGCCTCAGAGAAAACCCGAGGAGAAAATATTGGTCAACTCGATGGACTTTCCATTCCACGGAATTCACATCAGCCACAGTCTTTTAGATAATTTCGCTCCCGCCTTCCAAGATCCCCAATCCTGCATCGGGCCTGTCAGTTTATTTCCGCCTCCTAATATCAATAATCAACTGCCTTTTCCTTCCCCAGGTGCCGGTATGTTTCCTCCCCCTCCCTTCGGTGCTCCATTTCCCGCTATACATACTATGATGAATGCCGGTCTCAAGCCCGCGGAAGATCAGCAAAACTTTCCGTCACCGTGCACCGCGGCGTTCACTTCGTCCCAACATAACATGGCGCTGACCGCCGCAATGGTGAATCCGCCGAAAGATTCTAGTCACGATATACCGACGATACAACCTGCACCGATAGAGAGTTTACCGCCCGAAGAAATTCCGCCAATACAACAAGAAGTACTTTCCGCACCACCACCTCCAGAGGAAAAAGAAATGCCGCCCGTCGTTCAAGAGGAAGTACCACCTTCGCCGGCGCTGAGCAACTCAACTCCGAATTCTAACCACATACAACCGTCGCCGAACCCGTCGTTAAAGTCAAACAGCTCGGCCGGCAAGAAATCGCCGGCAAAGCCGACGAGAACCTCGGCTAGATTTCAATCGCAGCAGAGTAAGTCGCCGAGTAAGAGCCCAGGTAAGAGTCCGAGACAAGAGGTGTCGAGATCGTCCGCTCGCGGTAGAAACGAGAACAAACGTAACGCGAAAGTGTCTTCGGGACGCGGGAGTCAAGTGCAATCACGTGGTCGCGGTAGGGGCAGGGGAAGGGGACGAGGGGTGTACGCCCACCACAACGATTTCGAAGTCAACACGATACACAATAAACTGGTCGGTACGGTTTACGATCTCGACTTTGACGACGATATAACGAGCGAGAGTATGAGCGATCTTCGGGCGATGAGGGAAAGGCGGAAATCGTTGGACGTGCACGAACGCAACAAACCGGACATTTCGCGAGATTCGTCGCCATCGCCTAAATTCACTAGTCCGTCGTCGCAATCGCATAAAAGGTTTAATGCCGATTTAAGAGAACTGAGGCCTCCGACGCCTATCGAAGAACCGAAGCACCAGGAAGCACCCGCACTTCCAAACCGAGAACTAACAACATTCCCTGACATTGTGCCCCCGGTATTGCCGGGACCTGTGGACATGCGAACTTATAGCGGCTTCGACACACAAACGTACAATGAATCGAACTTATTGGGCGCTTTCAGCGCAACGGGTGCGCCCACGCAACAAGTCCACGAGGAAATCGACGAGGACTTTGAGAAAGAATTGCACACCGCCCTAACTAAAAAAACTGAGGAACCTCGACCACCAGAAGTTTCCAACATTAAGGTTTCCCTCTCGGACTCGAGGAACCAGCTCAAAGTTAAAATTAAAGGTCCGATAGCAAATTACACGTCGAACGTGGCTCCTCTTCCTCCGGCAGCTGCTCACACATCGTCGAATTCCGCCGCCAGTTCCGTACCCAGCGTAGCGAATTCGGTTACGACGAATCCCGGCGCGACAAACTGGCGCATGAGGAAGAAGGAACTGCTCTGGCGGTACTGCATGCAAGACATGAACATGGACGAGTCGTCGACGACTGCGTCGACCACTCCCGCGGCCCCCACGCTTAACCGCACCATCATAACTATTCCTAAGGCAGTCGCTTCGATGACTTCGATCCCCACCAAGGAAGACTATCGCGACTACAGAACCAACGACGATCTCACCGAAACGAAACATCGCAAAGAGAGCAAGGCGAGGTCGATGCTGTCGCGAGAATTACGACAGTTGGATATACCGCCGGACGACGAGACTTTGGAGCGCAGGAGGAGCACGTCGTCCGGATCGTTGGAGAAACGAAGGGGTCGTCCGCCGAGGAACACGCCAAAAGTAAACAAACTGAAAATCAGGATCAGCGGAAATAGCATCATCGAAGGCCCTAAGAGCGACGACAAGAAGGACGCCATCAGACCGCCGAAGAAACGTTTGCCAACGGTGGCGAAACCGACCGTCGAAGATCTCAAACGCGAGAGCATGAAGTTCCGCAAACAGGTGATGGCCGACTTTGGCGAGGTCAAAAAGAGAAAAAAGGAAAAAGACAAGAGCGGCAGGAAGAAGAAACGGAGAAAACACGAGATGCAAATCATCTCGAAGGAGAACACCAAACTGGTAATTAGGTTACACAAGAAGAACGATAACGAACGGACTAGTAACAGTGCGGTGAAAGTGGTGCCCATCAAGTTAAAGTTGTCGAGGTGCCAGGAGGGTTCCGGCTACGTGATGAAAACGAGCGCGCCGCCGACGCCCCCCTCCTCCACCATCACGTCCGAGGGCGAGAACGGCAAGACGGACCCCATCGAAATGCCGATGTCGATCGTGGACGTACGGGAACAGGCCGTAGTCGGCGGACCGCTGCCACTAAACAAGGACTGCGAGGTTAGATGATAACGTGTACAATAGGTATCTCGTAATTTGTAATTAGTAGATATTTAAGTTGACCAGTGAGAGCGAATGGGAGCGCGTGCATGAAACGACCTGTACAGAACGTAAACTGACTTCACTCAACTGTTCTTCTAGCGACACCGTTAAGCTGTTTAGTGTGTAATGTAAGCTATTAACTTTCGAGTGGGCGCGTGGCGTATTAAGTACGCCACCCATTATCCTCAAATTGAAACCCTTTTTCGTGAGCGAACGAAGCACATGTTTATTTAAGAACAGAATAGAACATATTTGAAACAAAATTACAGTTTACGTCAAAACAAATCAATAATTTGATATAACTTATTAAGAAGCATACTATTGGGATAAGTCTCTACAGTATTCGTAGTATGCCCGCAGGCTGTGGAAACAGTTTTGTAGAGGTATATTTTTCAGTTTTTCTGCTTTAAATAAAGTATTTGTCGATATTGTTTTAAGAACATTTTTAAATATTTTTAGGAGGAGCAAATTATAATAATACACATCAAAACTAAGGGTTTTTATCTTAAACATAAACCGTTAATAATAAGTTCTCATTATAAATTTGTTCTTTATTTGTCGATGAACTGCTGTGAAACTTCAAATATTAAAGAAACTAAGTGCATAAAAGAAAAATCAATTTTTATTCGGGATTTGCAGAACAATGAACAAAAATTCACATTTTCCACAAATATGTCACATTTTCCACATGTAACCTTTGTTGTGAGATTTTTGGATCTTTTTGGATAACATCTTCCTTTTTTCTTTTTTGTCTGTGGCGACCTTCCTCATTGGTGTTGTCGTGAATTTTTTTTTCGAAAATATCGGATGGTAATGTCTGAATTTTTGATTTGGTATGCAAGTGTTCATAATTTGATAGAATAGGTTTTTGAGAAATATTCATCTAATCTTAGGAGCATCCGCTGGTTTTGCCATAGGGTAAATAACTTGTGCATTAAACCCTGATATATTCAAAAATGTGTTAAACAGTATCGTCGGCCATCGTTTGGATATTCGTGTGTGGAATATGTAGCTGCCTATCGACTGTGTCAACACCACCAAAACAAAATTATAGTTTACAATAATAATTGGTCTTTCCGTGTCTGGATCAAGGAACGATTTTTCTGAGTTGCGTATGACACTAACGTCTGGTCTTTCTGAAAAGCAAATTTGGAAAGATCGATTTGGCAACCTTTCTTAGCCAAAAATGGTGGCAGAATTTCCTGTTTATTTTTCCGGAGTGTTTCCAAAAACGTTAGGCCAGAAGAACACACAACCTGCATTTTTCGCATTGTTTTTACAATCTCAGTCGGAGAATTTGACACTTGATGTGTAGAATGTTTGGAATCGCACCAAGCAAATATTTTTAGCCCATATTTCGCAGGTTTAGAAGGTACAGTGAAATCTCTCTTGAACAGACAGCCGTGGAATTGGTGCAAAACTGTGTTCGCTTAACGGAGGTGTCCGCTTATGGGAAAAATTTACCAAATGTTAAACTTATATGTATGTACACTGGCGAGCAGTTGAAAGTAACCGCTATTAATCAGCCCTTTCTTGCATTTGAAAAAATTCCATTGATTGAACGTGACCGTCACATTTTTTTGTTTTAGGTTATGTTTAGATAATAAACAGAAATAAATCATTTAATAAAAAAGTAAATTAGTTTAGGACAACAATAACAATAAAAAAACAGTAACAATTAATATTTTGTCCAACCCCCATTATTTTCTATTACACTTCTTAACCTATTTCGCATTGAATACACTAAATTTTGCAGTAATGTTTCATTTAGACCTTCCCAAGTGTTTTCAATTTCTTCCTATAACTCTTCCTTTGTTTGTGGTCGAAAATTTCTCCCATATATCTTTTTTACAATATATCCCCATAGGTTTTCAATCGGATTTAAATCCGGACTCCTGGAAGGCCGGGGCAGAGTATTTATATTATTTTCATTCATCCACTCCTTCACAATTCTTGCTGTGTGTACGGGACAATTGTCTTGCTGGAAAATAAAATTGTCTCCGTGAACGTGTGATACTGATGGCAACATAACATTTTCAAGAATATCTCTGTAATGTGCACCAGTTAGACGATTATCAGCTCTTCAACACACTCCTGCTCCCCTTGTTGACTAAACCAAGCCCATACATTTATCGAAAAACGGCCACTATTTTGTATACAATTAATATATTTTTCTTCATACCTGGTATTCTGAGCTCTGTATTACCCGAACAGCACCATCGTGCGATGATTTAAATGTTTTTTCATCGGAGAAAATAACATTTTCCCAAAAATCTTCTGATCGCTGCAAATATTCTAATGCAAATTGCAGTCTTTGTTCTCGATGTCTGTTTGTTAGTGCACATTTCTTCGTTGCACAAAATTTTTTCAAATTCGACCCTCCAATTCGTCGTCTTGCTGTCCATGCAGAACCAGGAAAGTTCGTCTGCGCACTCGCCGTAATAGCTGAACTAAAGGGATTTTCCCTTAAATAATCGGCTAGCGCTAAATCTTCTTCGATAGTAGATATTTTTCTAACTCCACCCGCGTGCATATAATTTATATTCCCCATCTCTTCCCATTTAGTTTTTATTTTAAAAATCGTTGCCTTACAAACTCCCATTCTATTCGCAATTCTTTGGTACGACCACCCTGCATATAATAATGCCACTACTTCAGTTTTTTCTGCCTCTGTTAAGCGCATTATAAATTTTATTTGTAAGTCGAATCAAACTGACGTTTACTTGACAGCTGTTTCAACTTATCAAGAGTACGATTTCCAACGTCACAAATCATTTTTAAAAATCGTTTACTTCCAACTGCTCGCCAGTGTACATATATGTAAGTATATGTTTATTATTAAAGAAATTATGTATTATTATGTACATACATTTATAAAAACTTAGTAACAACATTAATTAGGTAACACTAAAAAAGTCTAATAATGTGATTTGGCGCGTTTTGTTTTTAAACAAGTTATCTTGAAAATGTAATTCCAAGTCAGATAATATCTCCATTGCTGTGGAGTCTTCTCCATTTTAACCAAATTCTTGTAAATCCTTTACCACAATGGCTTGCTGATAATTTTTCACATCTCCTTGATTATTGTTATTACTACTTCTTTGTTGAATGCATTTGAAATGTGTGCAGTTTCGGTTATTATTATGGTTGCCCATATTAATAAAGGTCTCTAAATCATTGCTAGTAATTCCTATTGCGTCAGGGTTTTGACACAGTTAGAAATTCCTATTTTCCTTATCTGAGTTTCTTTCCACCCAGATAAGGCACTAAATTAAATAAAAATTTGATATCCCAAACTCTTTTCGCTTTAGCTCAAACTATAGGCCCTAGACATGTAAAATGTAGCTGTAGAGAAAATTTTATACCTGCACACTAATTCTGAACTTACCTGATAATGGAATTCCTTTGTTTCTCGCTTTTACAAACCAATTACAGCAATATTTATCTATGTTGAAACCCATTGGCTTCAAAAGACTTTGCTTCACACCAGTACAATTAAGGTTAGATTGCCACTTGTTCAATAGTTCAATTCTTTTTTTAATAATTTCAGCTGCTTGTGTCTTTCCTATATTGAAACATTTGGACAAATCTCTTGCGCTAAGTTTCTCCTTGTTATAGTTTTTTTGCGTATTACATTCGCAGTTGGTGAAGTATCCGCTTCATAGAGTTGTCCGCTTATTGGAGGTGTCTGTTATAAGAGATTTCATTGTATATGTTAAACTCATGAACCCTAAACGGTGGTCAGCATTTCATCAAGATTAACATATTCCATAGGGTTGTAACATCGTTTTGTGTTGCTTATAAATGATCCGAAAACTTCTATTATTGCAGTAGGTTTGTCTATTTTTTTTCTCTCATTACGAGTTGAAGTATCATTAAATCTCATACATCGAAAAAGAAATAAAAATCTTTTGTAACTTATATTTATCCCATACATTTTCGATATACTTGTTGTGAAAAATTAGTAGATTCTAATTTTGATAATATTCTTCTGAAGGGTCTTCTTGTTGAGCACTTGTGTTTCTGTCCATTTTGATATTTTGTCTTTCCCTAAGAAATGATCTACTTCAGTTTCAATGACCCTGTTCACTTCCTATGCTTGAATGTTCTTGAAAGTCACTTGAATGTTGTTCATCACTCGCATGTAGTTCTTCATCGCTTAGGTCGCTATCCCATTCCTTATATATTACATCTTTGATTTCATCACCTTGGTGTTCCTCTTCGCAGAATCCCCCTGGAGAATACCAGATATGTCAATCAATTGTTATAATTTTCCAGGACCCAAACAAAGAACATAGCAGTTTAGGAACTCATAGTAAAAGTAATAAAAAGTAAAAAGAACAAATATTAAAAGAAAACTAAAAACTAATAGTAAGAAGAACAAGCAGTTTCATTTTCGGACTTTTCCTAATACTTTTCCTAATATGTATTTCCTATATAGCACAACTATTCAAAGCAAAAGATCTCTAAAAACGTCTCAAAGTTAAGAATAAAGAAAAAAAATAATGCAGAATAATCTTGAAGAAACAATTTCCAACATTTGAGATATAAAAATCAAATACAAGATTTTTTTACGCTGTGATAAAAAAATCAATTAAAGGTTTGCACATGATCATAAAAAAATAGCGAGTGGCCTACTTTATATGCCAACGTGCTCACTTGAAGGTTAAATTAAATCTACGATGAAGGTAGAAAATGTCGAGGGACGGTGAGCGAAACGAGGCGAGTGCGTGTGTGTGTGTGTCGTTGATTCAATGTACAAAGTCAATTACATTCACGGAATGTCTGTATTCATATTTTTGTACATATTGTAATAAGTTATGGTATTTGTGAATATAATGAATAGTACTAATTTATAT
>JAWQRJ010002349.1:0-13704 GCA_033557515.1 Diorygopyx duplodentatus | reverse complement strand
TAGGGTTAAAGAATTTTTAACAAATTCATTCCCTCATCGTATTATGAGTGGGACAGGGGATATTAAATGGCCAGCAAGATCTCCAGATTTGTCCCCAAACGACTTTTTTTTGTGGGGGTTCCTGAAATAGGTCGTTTATGGCCACAAGCGAGCAGAAAATCTGGTTGCCCTGAGAGCTAAAATAGTAGAAACAGGTAACCTTATCACACCTGAAATGCTTTCTAATGTTAGAAGGAATTTCTATGAGAGATTAGGTTATCGTTTGGCATCTCAGTGAGGCCTATTTGAACCGCAGTTGTAATTTTTTTAATTTGGTATTCTTTTTTATGTTCAAATGGGGTTTTTAAGAATTTATTTTATTTTCGAATATTGTTTTATTATCCTTTTATAAGAATAGATTTATGTTCCTTTTGTGCAATCAACATTTAATGCCCATAACATTTGAAAGGAGATATTTCTAACATCTCCGTTTTTACGTAGGTCTTAGAAATATTAAGTAAAACAGCACTCGCGACATACTCCCTGGACGGGCCAAGCCCGACTAAACCTGCCGCAAACCATAACGCCCCACTACGTATTGAAGGCTTTGGGCGCGGCTTAAGTTACGGTGGGCGGACATGCGCCTGGCAATGGCGTGCTAATGGTACGGGCTTATTTACTCTTAGTGTATATATAGTGCCTCGCTAAAGATTTGAGTCCGAAAACCCTGGAAAAAGAATCGTTTTCGGTCAAATTATACAATCCCTTTTTGAGTAACTTCTCGATATATTTACAATAATGCAGTTTGTCTGCTCACCCATAGTATGTTTAGGCGCAGCCTTCGCGATAATGGTTAACCAGGATTGAGTAATCATTGAAAACGTGCAATACACTCTAAATGTAGGTTAAGTGAAGGAAAGTAACTCTATTAGTTGCAAAATTTATTACACGTGCCGGAAAATTATGAAATTAAACCGTGCGGTGCAATAATTGAATTAGTAATAGAGTAGTGATTGGATAAATTAGAAATTAAAATAGAGAATTCAATATTATGCTATTGTTACTATTTCGTTTCTTAAAATTTATATCTTTGCTACTAGCATTAACGAATTTTGTTTACTGATTGTTTGCAGAGTATGAACAATGTCAATTATCTTTCAATTAACATAATTACCAGAAACATATTATTTTAATGTTTGGTACATTTCCAGTGTGCCAATATTCAAGGATCTGCCAGAGGATACTCTGATCAAAATCTCGGACGTACTAGAAACTGCCAATTACGACAATGGAGACTACATCATAAGGCAAGGTGCAAGAGGTGACACCTTCTTCATAATAAGCAAAGGACGAGTGAAAGTTACTATTAAAACCCCACAATCCCAGGAGGAGCAATTCATAAGGAGTTTAGGAAAAGGGGATTTCTTTGGAGAGAAGGCATTGCAGGGGTACGTTTGCAAATTGTAGTAGTCTGATACTTGAAAATTAGAAACTTTTTAACTGTTCTTCAGTGATGACCTACGCACTGCCAATATCATTTGCGACGATCCAGAAGGAGTGTCGTGTCTTGTCATCGATCGTGAAACGTTCAATCAACTCATATCCAACTTGGACGAAATCAAGACCAAGTACAAAGACGAAAGCGACGATCGCAGAAGGTAACGTGATTATTTAAAAAATACAATTTCCTTTGTTACATTAACAGCAACGATCTTCAATGCTTAACATAATCTTGCTGTTTTTTTACAATTTTGCTGCTACCGTAAATGGATTTTTTCCAACGTAAGTAACAAAACGGATGTCATACTTTATGAAGAGTAAACCGTCATCAACTTCGAACGTTTCACATATCCTTCTTACCTTACGCAGGGTAAACCAGGAGTTCGACAACGTCCAGCTATCCGATCTCCAAGTCCTGACGACCCTGGGCGTAGGCGGCTTTGGCAGGGTCGAACTGGTCCAGATCAAGGGCTACCCGAACCGGTCGTTCGCCCTCAAGCAGATGAAGAAGGCGCAGATCGTGGAGACGAGGCAGCAGCAGCACATCATGTCCGAAAAGGAAATCATGGGCGAGGCCAACTGCGACTTCATCGTGAAACTCTACAAGACGTTCAGGGACCGCAAGTACCTCTACATGCTGATGGAGAGCTGTCTCGGCGGCGAACTCTGGACGGTCCTGAGGGACCGCGGCCATTTCGACGACGCGACGACGAGATTCTACACAGCGTGCGTCGTCGAGGCCTTCGACTACTTGCACTCGCGAAACATAATCTACAGGGACCTGAAACCGGAAAACTTGCTGCTGGACAACGACGGTTACGTGAAGCTGGTCGATTTCGGGTTCGCCAAGAAGCTGCAGACGGGGAAGAAGACGTGGACGTTCTGCGGGACGCCCGAGTACGTCGCCCCGGAGGTCATCTTGAACAAGGGTCACGACATCTCGGCGGACTACTGGTCCCTGGGCGTCCTGATGTTCGAGCTGCTCACCGGGACGCCTCCGTTCACGGGCGCCGATCCGATGAAGACGTACAACATCATCCTCAGGGGCATCGACACGATAGATTTTCCGAGGATGATCACGAGGAACGCGACGGCGCTCATCAAGAAGTTGTGCAGGGATAACCCGGCGGAGAGGTTGGGTTACCAGAAGGGAGGGATCAGTGATATACAGAAACACAAGTGAGTGGAGAAAATAAATCTTGTACAGTAGATTAGAAACCTTGGAAAGCTAGAAAACAAGACAAAACAATTAACTATTAAACGCGCTAATCTTGTATGTGTGTGTGTATGTATGTATGTATGTATTCCCCAGGTCCGGAAGACAGCTTCATTATTATATTTTAATAATCCGGTGTCAGGAATCGATTGAGATCTGTCTTGACTCTCACTAAATTTTATATCGTCAATAAATAACTGGCGGGATCTATCGGCGGGCAGCGATGCAGATATTGGTGTACTGTAAATTCGAATTTAATCTTGCAGATGGTTTGACGGTTTCAACTGGGAAGGCTTGGTGAATCGTACTCTAATGCCACCCATAATGCCTGTGGTTAAACACGTGACGGACACGTCAAATTTCGACAACTACCCACCCGACACCGACCTACCGCCTCTGGATGACGTCACCGGTTGGGACGCAGAGTTCTCGCCGTAGCCTACTGCGCAACTATACGTCTACTCTAATATTAACCCTTTGCGACCTAACGAGGAATGTCGATTTGAAAATCGTTGAGCTGAAGCCGAAAAAGAGGTGATGCGTTGCAAAGGCTCCGAAAAAATAATGTGATACAAATATAAATCTTTTAAAAGGTGTCTAAGAGAGTAGGATATCTTTTTCTCCGTTTCTATTTATTTCATAATAAAATTGGTAGGTGTGCAATTGTTGTGATTTGTGCCATTGTATTTTTTTTACAACAAGCAGTCGGGAAAGTTATAAAAGTGCCTTATAAATTGTAAATTTTATGAAATAATTATTATTATATACAATACTATTATACTTGTGTATTTTAAAATTTTAATACATGTTAACGGAGTATAAATTGAACTGTGCCCATGATTACGTTTTATTATGGTTTGTTATTGTAAATACTACGAGTTACCTATTATAAGAAACAAACGCAGTTTTATAAATGTAAAAAAATAATTGAAACATTCGGTAAAGTTTTTATTTGTAAAAAGATACATTGCTTTGTGAAGAAATCAGATTGTATACATTTTAGAATATAGATAATAATAATATTAAAAAGCATGTTGTGTTTTTTTATATTCTGAATCGAGCAAATTATATTTTGAATCCCTGGACGATTCCCAATTATTGTCAAGAAGGTAAAGGTAAGTATTTTTTTCCATTTTTCGGAAAAAGTTTATTCGAAAAAGTTTCCGTTGTAACCATTTGTATTTTACACTTGTCGCTCTATCTTAGTTTTGTACTTTCTCTTACCCTAAAGATATAAGGAGAGAGTAATGCAGTCGATCCAACATTTTGATGGTAAGATTTTGACATATTTGCTCCAATTATGGTAATCTAAAACTAATAACCTAGACTAATAAACTTGGATTGTAACCGTCTGAATTTTGCTAAATTAGGCGGCGGCAAATTCGGATATTTTTCGTTAAATGTCGTTAATTTATTAAAAACGGAAATTAGAAAACAATACAAAAAAATTATAATTACAACATAACATTGTACATCTTTATTCAGATTTAAACATAAAATTCCACTTTTTGATACTTGACACTTCATAAAATAACTAACAGACACAAAAAGAAAATAGAACTATTAAAATCAAAACAAATCGTAAATGCACTATTTGAAAATTCACACAAATTTCACGCCCGTTTTACCAAACTTTCTAATCTAAAAAAATCATATTCTAAAAAACATACTTAACAATAGTAAACCACCTAGCAATTAAAATTACTACAAAAATATAGTGTATACACCCTTACATGTGAAACTTGCAATGCTACATACATATGAGAGACCGGCAGAAAAATCGAAATTAGAGCCAAAATCCCTTAATCCCCCTCAAAGTGGGTCTCTTGCGCATCCACACACTTAGCCCACCGATCCTTCTACTGCCGAAAACACTTCTGGATGGCTTCTTTTGGAATGGTGTTCAACTCCGCCGGCGTGTTCTGCATTATCTCTTCTCTACTCTCAAAACAGGATCCTTTCAATTTCGGAAACAACGAGAAGTCACAAGGAGCCATGTTTGGAGAGTAGGGAGGTTGGCGAACGACTTGAATTCCATGTTTCGCGAAGAAAATCTGGATCAGGTGCGATGAATGAGATGGAGCATTTCGCCGTCCAGAGGTCTGGTCTTCAATCAATCAATCAACCAACGAATGAACCAACCAACCAACGAATGAACCAATCAACCAACAAACGAAAGAAAGAACGACCGAACCAACGTTTAAACGAACGAACGAAGAAACGAACACCAACGAACTGACGAACCAACCAACGAAGCAACTAACCAACGAACGAATTGACCAACGAATGAACTGACGAACCAACGAACGAACTGACGAACCAACCAACCATCCAACCAACGAAGCAACGAACGAACGAATCAACGTACCAACGAACGAACGAACTGACGAACCAACCAACTAACCAACGAAGCAACAAAGGAATGAAGAAATGAGCTCAAATCGTTCATCTTGAGAGAAATCAAAATCCGGCATTTTAAGAGCACCTCACTCGGCGGCCAGCAGGCGAACAAACGAACAAACGAAAGAAAGAACAAATGAACCAATGCACGAATGAACCAACGAACGAACGAACTGACGAACCAACCAACCAACTAACCAACGAAGCAACGAACTAACTGATGAACCAACCAACGAACGGACAAACGAAAGAAAGAAACAACCAACGTACCAACGAACGAACAAATGAACGAACCAACGAACGAAGGAATGAATGAATAGACTCATATCGTTCAGTCTTGAGAGAAATAAAATCCGACGAACAGTTTAACAGCACCTCGCCCAGGCGAACAAACAAACGAAAGAAAGAACGAACGAACCAAAGTACCAACAAACGAACGAAATAACGAAGCAACGAACTGACGAGGCAATGAACCAACGAACGAACGAACTGACAAACCAACCAAATAACCAACGAAGCAACGAACGAATAAAGGAATGAATAAATGAGCTCAAATCGTTCAGTCATCTTGAGAGAAATCAAAATACGATGAACACTTTAACAGCACCTCATTCGGTGGCCAGCAGACGAACGAACAAACGAAAGAAAGAACGAACGAACCAATGTACCAACGAACAATTTGATCCAACGAACGAACGAACTGACGAACCAACGAACGAACGGACAAACGAAAGAAAGAACCAACGTACCAACGAACGAACGAACCAACGAACTGACGAACCAACCAATCAACCAACCAACTAACCAACGAACGAAGGCATGAATGAATGAGCCCAAATTGTTCAGTCACCTTGAGAGATATCAAAATCCGACGAACACTTTAACAGCACCACACTCGGCGGCCAGGCAAACGAACGAACCAATGTACCAACGAACGCATGAACCAACGAACGAAAGAACCAACGAACTGACGAACCAACCAACAAACGAAGCAACGAACAGACAGAAGTAAAAGAAACAACCAACCAACAAGAAAGAACCAACGTACCAACAAACGAACGAACGAAGGAAGGAACGAACGAATGAGCCAAACTCGTTCAGTCATCTTGAGAGAAATCAAAATCCGACGAACACTTACGAGTACAACAACACCTCACCCGGCGGCCAGCAGGCGAACAAACGAACAAATGAAAGAAAGAACAAACGAACAAATGAAAGAAAGAACAAACCAACCAATGTACCAACGAACGAATGAACCAACGAACGAACCAACCAACGAACCGGCCTCCGGTTGGTAGATTTTGCAACAACAAACAACCTCCTCATTAAATTAAGGATGTTTGAACATAAGAACATTCACAAACGGACGTGGGTCTCCAATGATGGAAAGACTGCAAGGCAACAAAAAAAAGTCCAACTATCCAAAACATACGAGAGTACAACATACAACTAGAGTCAAACAGAATGAACAATAGAACCAGAAACTTTTTCCAGGAAGTGAAGAATGGTTTTAGACTCCGAGTAGGGACAATTATAAAAAATGATGAGGGTAATCTGGTGACAAATGAAACAGAGGTAACAGAGACTTGGAGGAAATACTTTCAAAAACTACTAAATGTGCAAGCAGATGACATACGACAAGAACTTTTGTTTCACACAGCCGAACCTCTAAATTAATTAGCATAGGCTATTGTAATAAATCGCGAGTTTAAGATATCAAATTAAGAATTTTAAAAGCCATATGGTTGAAATGCCGAGGAATAGTTTGTAGTAGTACATCGCCTCTTTTTTCTAGTTAAACCTTCCTCCGCTGTTGTTATCTATTTTTATGAGATAGGGTTGAAAAAGGGCAACAACTCTCAGCAATCTCTATGTTGGTGCATCTATCGCACTTACTGTTGGTCTAAAGGGTATGTTTTTTATGAATTTTAGTTAGAAAATAAATTCTGGGTGGTTTAGAGTTTTTTGATAACAAAAATTGTAATATAATAAATTGTTCTTTGTGTCCTCACTGATTTTCAATTGGTTATACCACTTTGTTACTGTGACTCAAACTCCGGAGTTGTTTTACAATTATTTATTTAAAATAATAAAACCAAACATAAATCAATTATTCCAAAAATTAACAATTCTTTTTCTACTACGGATCTCGGGTGCCAGATTTTAGGGAGTTTACTCTCCACGGTCCGTCCCTTAGGTCTTTGGAACGTTCCAGGTAGCTTCAGTGAAGTCACGGTTTCCAGGCGTTCTGTAATCTTGCAGGTCTCGGAGTTTTCCGGAGTCTTCTGTAATTTTGCCGGTTTCTTCAGTTTCCGGAGTCGGTAGGTTTACTAAAGTTTTAAACAGGCAAAGCGGACGGAAACGATTCCAAGCAGGAGAATAACAAATTTAGAATAACAAATAATTAATCAAACGGTTCTGGTTTGTGCGATCGGTCTTGGAAAATACTGGAAGAACGGGGCAGGTAATTCTGGTCAAGACAAAAGAACGGACGGAAATAAATCAGGACAGGACTAGCGTGCAAGGCAGAAACACTAATACACGCTAGAGGAAGGGAGACAGGACTAGCGTGCAAGGCAAAAACACACGCTAGAGTGATATAGGACAGGAGAAAGACGCAGAAACTAACTTTCACTGCTACTGGTCACTACTACTGGTTTCACTACTGCTTTGACTGGTATACGTTTACGGCTGGAGCACTGGATAACAATAATTTTATATGTATTTTCATCGTTAAGGTGTTCAGTTGCTTTTGTGTGTAGTCTTCTTTGTTTAGTATTACTGTTTTTTGTCCTTTGTCGGCCTTAGTGGTGATTATGTTGGGATTGTTTTTTATGTAGTGTTGTGTTCCTTTTAGAATTTTGTCGTAAAATTTGTTTTTGGCACTTTCTTGTGTGTTGTGTTTGTGGTTGAATACATTTTTATGTTTTAGAAATAATTCCAATGATATCTGAATAAAGTCGAGTGAACACAATTTTACATCTAATTGTTAGGACAATTATACCGACTTTATATCATAATTTTTTTTATATTCTAGAACAGTAAGTTTACAATGAGAGGGTAGTACTTTTCATCCTTAATATTGCAGTGGAAACGCCTAATTTCTCAAAAAACTCTGAAAGAGTGCGCTGTTCGTCAATTGTAGTCATGCAGGGTACAGATAAATTGGACACCCACTAGAAAAGTTAAAAAAATGTTTGAAAAATTATAATAAAATTGTATCAGTAAAAAGTAGGTTTATTGCTACCAATTACAGCACTGTAGCGATTTCTGTAACTTTCCACATTGCCAATGTAAACTTATAAAATAAACAACGGTCAGCTCTTCTTTAAACTGAAACGTAAAAAAATTAAAACTACCCAATTAGTACGCTTATCTATTAGTCCATTCGTTATCAGATTCCGAAACCAACATCAAATTCAAAAATCATGCAATAAAATTAAAATTTTAATAAAATTTATGGTCTTTATAGTATAAATATAATATAACCAATGAAAATGATAAAAAGATGAAGTAACAAATTGCGAAAAAGGAAATTATGTAGAGGAAGCTGTAATTGATGAACCAAACGTTCATAATTTTTATCTTTGTAATAATTATTATGTAATGAACTTGACTTTAGTTTCGGCATCTGATAGTGAAAAGATAAATGGACCACATTCTTATTTATCTGCAAACCTGTAACCATGGGGGCATTTTGAGCAGATTTGTGTTGGTATCCTTTGTTGATGCTTTGTTGGTGTCATTTGTTGATGCTTTGTTTTTGTTGGTGTCATCTGTTGAGGACCATTGGACGGAACGTGGTTTTTATTCATTGGAACTGAAATGTTTTCGCTTGTTTAATAAAAATATTTAAAACCAATAGATATACTTACTTCTGCAATTTTTCCCACAGGCTGCTTTTTTGATTGGTTGTTTAGATACATTGATATGTTTTTCTTGAGACGTACACGGAGACTTGCAGTCTGATTTGCAGGATCTAAAACAAATAATACCATTTTACTAAATACGAATTGTTACAGTTTTCCGCACGAAGTTTTAAATCAAAAGTAGAAGTCGGACAGGTGTCGAAATACCAGGGTTGTAAATTTCGGCATTTGCTAATTAGTAGCTTTATGGCTTAGATCCACAAAGGGATCTAAGCCATAAAGTTACTAATTAGAAGAAAAATATACAGAGCGACAAAGGATCAAATCTATAGAAAAAAAGACAGAGGAAAATCAACTAAGACAAACCACATACCTGACTTGCTTAACTACAAGACTAGAAAAATTATTTCCAAAAAGTTGTGGTAGCATTATTTCACAATACAAACAGTATAATCAACTCACTTTGAACCCGCTTTCTTAACAGTTTGAACCGCCGAATCGGATTCGTGAAAACTCTGCCTCGGCGAATCCACCTTATGAGATTTTTCCGGATTCGATTCTTTAGAAGATATATCGGAATCGTAACCGTACTTTGCGTTGTCATAAAGCAGCTTAACTTCGGCGGTTATCTGAATCTGTTCACTTTGATCTATAGCAGGCTTGATGACTGGTGAAGTTGGTGCCTTCCCACCCATCATCTCTTCGTGTATAGGAGCCAACGGTTTCACCAGCGGATCGCAGCACGTCACGCGTCCTTCCAAACAGGTCAGAATGGCCAGTTTTTCTTTGGAGGAAGCCTTCAGTTCGAGCTGCAAGTCACCGACTTTCCTCATCAGAGTCTCGTTGACCAAAGTTAGTTCGTCGATTTGATGCTCGGCGTCCGCCAGCTCAACTAATCTTTTATCCAACAAAATTATCTTGCTCCTCAATTTCGAGTTTTCAACCTTTAAGTTGGCGTTCTGCCTATTGTTGTCCTTTAAACACTTTAGTTCGGCGTTCGACATTTTCAGTTTATCTTGAAGGTCGGCGTTGTCGCCTATGTACTTCAAGAGCTGCCCGTCTTCTTCGTTTTCTCTAGATTTTAATACGTTGTTGATATTGTCTAATTCGGCCTTAAGTTTTTCGTTGTCTTCTCGCATCGAATGCAAATCTTTCTCGATTCTCCGCTGGTTCGCTTTGCACTCTTGCCGTTCGTCTTGTAACTGCTTGGTTAAGTGGTTGTTTTCCGCGATCAGCTTGTCCTTCTCCAGCTCGTGCTTGGCGAGGATGGAATTTAGTTCGCTGAGCAGTTCCTTTTCTTGCCGCGATCCCAGCGACAATTCCATTTGGAGCTTCTTGTTCGACTCGATCAGTTTCTGCACGTTCTGTAACACATTATGCACAAAAAACATTGAATGTACAACAGTTAATGCAAAATAATTGTAATGTAAGGTGCTGCATTGAAAATATATCTGTATATACCTATGCGCATTAAAGAAGGCAAGTCCAATCTCTGTGGTAGACATGTAGAATAAATTTAGCAGTGGAATTTCTTGTAGAATTTATAATTGCAAATATTCGGTAATTATTCTGTGGCGCAAACTCCGGATAGGTTTTTAAAAAAATATTTATTTTAATTAAAAAACAAAATAATAAATCATTCTAAAAAATTACAATAAAAATTAAACGGCCTTCTTCTTCTTCTACGGACCTAGGGCGCCAGATTTTTTAGGGAGTTTACTATCCACGGTCCGTCCCTTCGGCTTCAGAGACGTTCCGGGCAACTTAGTGAAGACGCGGTTTCCAGGCGTTCTGTAATCTTGCAGGCTTTGGAGTTTTTCGGAGTCTTCTGTAACGTTGCCGGTTTCTTCAGTTTCCGGAGTCCTTAGTGTGCGAGGCAGAAACACTAACACACGCTAGAGGAAGAGAGACAGGACTAACGTGCGAGGCAGAAACACTAACACACGCTAGAGGAAGAGAGACAGGACTAACGTGCGAGGCAGAAACACTAACACACGCTAGAGGAAGAGAGACAAGGCTAACGTGCGATGCAGAAACACTAACACACGCTAGAGGAAGAGAGACAGGACTAACGTGCGAGGCAGAAACACTAACACACGCTAGACGAAGAGAGACAGGACTAGACTGCACGGCAATAAACACAATACAGCTAGTGAAGAAGACGGGACTGGTCTAGAGAAGGACGCACAAACTTTCCTGGCTACTGGTCACTACTGGTATCACTACTGGTTTCACTACTGGTTGCACTACTGGTTTCACTACTGTTTCACTACTGTGTAACGAGGTGTTTTTCTTGTGACTTTGGCCATATGTAATCAGCGAGTGCTTTGACCCTGACCGGCCCCAGATGCCGCGTGGTATGACGTTGACAACCCCGACCGGCCATAACCAGAGCTACGCGTCGAATGAAGTACTGCCGGAGCCCGCTCCACTGCCAGAGAACGAAAGCCGAGCGCGCACCAACTCCGGAGGTGATCAAAAGCGGAATGCGCACAGCGCACCTCCCTCTCCGTTAGATGGCGATTCGCGTTACTGCTATGAACCGTCCCCGGACATGTTACATAAAAGATTTTCGCCGCGCTAACCCAAGCAGTTCAAATTCAGTTGAATTCAGCCTGCAGTCCAGCAACCGAACCTACAGCAAAGTGAGTGAGTAAAAGTGTGCCAAGCGGGGTGACGTCTGAAACCGTAAGTTATTTATTTTCTTTACCAGTTTGTGCGTTTCCTAACCCTTTCTCTATGCGCCGTGACCTTACCGGGCATAGAAAAACCCTTCCTTCTGCGCCGTGAACTTGCCGGGCAGCCCTGACCTTTCCCTATGCGCCGTGACCTTACCGGGCATAGAAAAAACCCTTCCTCTGCGCCGTGAACTTGCCGGGCAGTCCTGACCTTTCGCTATGCGCCATGACCTTACCGGGCATAGAAAAAACCCTTCCTCTGCGCCGTGAACTTGCCGGGCAGTCCTGACCTTTCTGTATGCGCCGTGACCTTACCGGGCATAAAAAAAAACCTTCCTCTGCGCCGTGTACTTGCCGGGCAATCCTGATTCTAATTTTTTGTTTATTGCTATCCGTTGTTTTGTTACCCGGTTTGCCCTTACCCCGTAATCCGTCTTTCACCTGGTCATTTTCCCGCAAGCCAAGAAACCGACGCACGTTAGTTAACTGGTCCGTTTTGTAAATTCAACATATAAGTTTAAAACGCGTTAATAAAGAACTCCTGCTTGCTATCGCTTCTGCTCGCTTTGGTTTGACCGCTGAAATATTCCTGTCCCGAAACCGTTTTATTGCCGCCTTGCTTGTTTGCTTTAAAATCCCTGTAAACTGGCCGATTCCGAACTAAAACAAAAAATCCCGAAACCGCTTCAACGTTACCGAATCCGCACTTCAAGAAAACCTGCTGACTCCGGGGAACAATTCCGAACACCTGCACGAAATTAACAGAACGCCTGGAATCCGAGTCTTCGTTGACGCTACCCGAACCATCCTGGAACCCGAAGGGATGGACCATAGGGAGAGTTAACTTCCTTAAGCAAATCTGGCGCCCGAGATCCGAAAGAAAAAGAGAAGACCGTCGAATTTGATTGTGTTAACATTTTGAAATATACGTACGTGGTCAAATTATTTAGAAAAATAAAAGTATAAAATCATAATTCGGAGTTTGCGTCATCACACTGTCCAGAATGCATCCTTCTTTACTATTGCCCGTGCGGCGGGCAAAAACTGTAATAGGAGTACACAGATAGAAACGAAATGGGAGCAAATAAGAACAAGAACTGAACAAGCAAGCAATAAATTAATATCTTTCAAGAAAACAAAACAAAGAACAACTAAAGGCTGGTATGATGACGAGTGCAGACAGCTAACAGAAGAGAAAAAGAAAGCAAGACAAATACACCTAAACGATCCAACGGAAAGAAATATACAGAACTACCAACAGCTAAGAAAGAGCCAAAAGAATGTATGCAGGAAGAAGAAGGGGCAATATAATGAAACAGGGCTACCGCAGATAGAAGAGATATTCCAAAAAAAGAGGAAATAAAGTCCTTTTACCAGGAAGTAAAGAGATCAGAAAAAGGTTTCCAAAGCAAAAACAACTACATGAAATCAAAAACGTGGCAGTTAGTAAGCGAGCCAGAAAAAATAATGAAAGAGTGGAAAAAGTACTTTGAGAAACTGCTAAATGGAAATGGACGGGATTTCTGCGGGGAAACCCCTGAACTGGGGGAGGACGAAATAGAAATTGAGGGACCAACCGAAGGTGAAATTAGAAGTGTAATCCAAGGTTTGAAAAATAATAAAAGCCCCTGGAAAAACGAAATAAGAGCGGAGATGGTAAAGGCGGGGCGAGAGCAAAATTTTCGAATTAATGGAACGTGTATGGGAGGAAGAGGAAGTGCCCGAAGAATGGTCGCAAGCACGAATAATCCCATTGCATAAAAAAGGGGACAAACTACAGTATGCCAACTGCAGAGGTATCGCTCTGCAGGATACGCGTTATAAGATATTAGCCAAAATAATTAGAAGTAGACTGAACGATTATGCGGAAGGGATATTGGGGGAATACCAAGCAGGTTTCAGGGGAGGTAGATCGACAACAGACCAAATTTTTGCGCTAAAGGAAATACAAACCACATGCTACGAATACAAAGAGACCCCATACGTTCTGTTCGTGGACTTTAGGCAGGCCTACGACAGAATAGACAGAACCGAGATGTATCAGGCGATGATTGATTTGGGG